>BDMV01000006.1:27524564-27552720 GCA_008326285.1 Oryza officinalis | reverse complement strand
ATTTTTCGCAACTAATGGTGCGAAACACATTCCTAGATGACCAAAAACACTTTTAAGAGGTTTTGAGCGGTTTCGTTCTCTTACCACTCAAACTTTCCGACGGGCCCACCGACTCGTAAAAACTATTTTTCGCAACCAATGGTGCGAACACATTCCTATATGCCCAAGATCACTTTTAAGATGTTTCGAGCGGTTTCGTTCTCGCACCACACAAACATTTCGGCGGGCCCATCGACTCGTGTAAAAACTATATTTCGCAACCAATGGCGCGAAACACATTCCTAGATGCCCAAGATCACATTTAAGATGTTTCGAGCGGTTTCGTTCTGGCACCACACAAACATTTCGGCGGGCCCACCGACTCATGTAAAAACTATTTCTCGCAACCAACATCCCTAAATGCCCAAGATCACTTTTAAGATGTTTCGAGCGGTTTCGTTCTCGCATCACACAATCTTTCCGGAAGGCCGACCGGCTCATGTAAAAACTATTTTTCGCAACCAATGGTGCGAAATACATTCCAAGGTGCCCAAAAACACTTTGGAGTGGTTTCGTTCTCGCACCGCACAAACTTTTCGGCGGGCGCACAAACTCGTGTCAAAACTATGTTTCGCAACCAATGGTGCGAAACACATTCCTAGATGACCAAAAACACATTTGAATGGTTTTGAGCGGTTTCGTTCTCGCACCACACAAACTTTTCGATGGGCCCACCGACTCGTAAAAATGATTTTTCGCAACCAATGGTGCGAAACACATTCCTATCTGCCCAACATCACTTTTAAGAGGTTTCGAGCAGTTTCGTTCTCGCACCACACAAACTTTTCGGCGGGCCCACCGACTCGTGTAAAAACTATTTTTCGCGACCAATGGTGCGAAACACATTCCTAGATACCCAAGATCACTTTTCAGAGGTTTCGAGCGGTTTCGTTCTCGCACCACACAAACTTTTCGGCGGGCCCACCGACTCGTGTAAAAACTATTTTTCGCGACCAATGGTGCGAAACACATTCCTAGATGCCCTAGATCACTTTTAAGAGGTTTCGAGCGGTTTCGTTTTCGCACCACACAAACTTTTTGGCGGGCCCACGGATTCGTGTAAAAACTATTTTTCGCAAGCAATGGTGCGAAACACATTCCTAGATGACCAAAAACACTTTTGAGTGGTTATGAGCGGTTTCGTTCTCGCACCACACAAACTTTTCGACGGGCCCACGGACTCATAAAACTATTTTTCGCAACCAATGGTGCGAAACACATTCCTAGATGCCCAAGACCACTTTTAAGAGGTTTCGAGCGGTTTCGTTCTCGCACCACACAAACTTTTTGGCGGGCCCACGGATTCGTGTAAAAACTATTTTTCGCAACCAATGATGTGAAACACATTCCTAGATGACAAAAACACTTTTGAGTGGTTTTGAGCTGTTTCGTTCTCGCTCCACACAAACTTTCCGGTGGGCCATCCGACTCGTAAAAACTGTTTTTCGCAACCAATGGTGCGAAACGCATTCCTATATGCCCAAGATCACTTTTAAGAGGTTTCGAGCGGTTTCGTTCTCGCAACCCACAGACATTTCGGCGGGCCTACCGACTCGTGTAAAAACTATTTTTCGCGAGCAATGGTGCGAAATACATTCCAAGATGCCCAAAAACACTTTGGAGTGGTTTCGTTCTCGCACCACACAAACTTTTCGGTGGGCCCACTGACTCGTGCAAAAACTATTTTTCGCAACCAATGGTGCGAAACACATTCCTAGATGCCCAAGATCACTTTTAAGATGTTTCGAGCGGTTTCGTTCTCGCACCACACAAACATTTCGGCGGGCCCATCGACTCGTGTGAAAACTATATTTCGCAACCAATGGCGCGAAACACATTCCTAGATGCCCAAGATCACATTTAAGATGTTTCGAGCGGTTTCGTTCTGGCACCACACAAACATTTCGGCGGGCCCACCGACTCATGTAAAAACTATTTCTCGCAACCAACATCCCTAAATGCCCAAGATCACTTTTAAGATGTTTCGAGCGGTTTCGTTCTCGCACCACACAATCTTTCCGGAAGGCCGACCGCCTCATGTAAAAACTATTTTTCGCAACCAATGGTGCGAAATACATTCCAAGATGCCCAAAAACACTTTGGAGTGGTTTCGTTCTCGCACCGCACAAACTTTTCGGCGGGCGCACATACTCGTGTCAAAACTATGTTTCGCAACCAATGGTGCGAAACACATTCCTAGATGACCAAAAACACATTTGAATGGTTTTGAGCGGTTTCGTTCTCGCACCACACAAACTTTTCGATGGGCCCACCGACTCGTAAAAATGATTTTTCGCAACCAATGGTGCGAAACACATTCCTATATGCCCAACATCACTTTTAAGAGGTTTCGAGCAGTTTCGTTCTCGCACCACACAAACTTTTCGGCGGGCCCACCGACTCGTGTAAAAACTATTTTTCGCGACCAATGGTGCGAAACACATTCCTAGATGCCCAAGATCACTTTTAAGAGGTTTCGAGCGGTTTCGTTCTCGCACCACACAAACTTTTCGGCGGGCCCACCGACTCGTGTAAAAACTATTTTTCGCAACCAATGGTGCGAAACACATTCCTAGATGCCCAAGATCACTTTTAAGAGGTTTCGAGCGGTTTCGTTCTCGCACCACACAAACTTTTCGGCGGGCCCACCGACTCGTGTAAAAACTATTTTTCGCAACCAATGGTGCGAAACACATTCCTAGATGCCCAAGATCACTTTTAAGAGGTTTCGAGCGGTTTCGTTCTCGCACCACACAAACTTTTCGGCGGGCCCACCGACTCGTGTAAAAACTATTTTTCGCAACCAATGGTGCGAAACACATTCCTAGATGCCCAAGATCACTTTTAAGAGGTTTCGAGCGGTTTCGTTCTCGCACCACACAAACTTTTCGGCGGGCCCACCGACTCGTGTAAAAACTATTTTTCGCAACCAATGGTGCGAAACACATTCCTAGATGCCCAAGATCACTTTTAAGAGGTTTCGAGCGGTTTCGTTCTCGCACCACACAAACTTTTCGGCGGGCCCACCGACTCGTGTAAAAACTATTTTTCGCAACCAATGGTGCGAAACACATTCCTAGATGCCCAAGATCACTTTTAAGAGGTTTCGAGCGGTTTCGTTCTCGCACCACACAAACTTTTCGGCGGGCCCACCGACTCGTGTAAAAACTATTTTTCGCAACCAATGGTGCGAAACACATTCCTAGATGCCCAAGATCACTTTTAAGAGGTTTCGAGCGGTTTCGTTCTCGCACCACACAAACTTTTCGGCGGGCCCACCGACTCGTGTAAAAACTATTTTTCGCAACCAATGGTGCGAAACACATTCCTAGATGCCCAAGATCACTTTTAAGAGGTTTCGAGCGGTTTCGTTCTCGCACCACACAAACTTTTCGGCGGGCCCACCGACTCGTGTAAAAACTATTTTTCGCAACCAATGGTGCGAAACACATTCCTAGATGCCCAAGATCACTTTTAAGAGGTTTCGAGCGGTTTCGTTCTCGCACCACACAAACTTTTCGGCGGGCCCACCGACTCGTGTAAAAACTATTTTTCGCAACCAATGGTGCGAAACACATTCCTAGATGCCCAAGATCACTTTTAAGAGGTTTCGAGCGGTTTCGTTCTCGCACCACACAAACTTTTCGGCGGGCCCACCGACTCGTGTAAAAACTATTTTTCGCAACCAATGGTGCGAAACACATTCCTAGATGCCCAAGATCACTTTTAAGAGGTTTCGAGCGGTTTCGTTCTCGCACCACACAAACTTTTCGGCGGGCCCACCGACTCGTGTAAAAACTATTTTTCGCAACCAATGGTGCGAAACACATTCCTAGATGCCCAAGATCACTTTTAAGAGGTTTCGAGCGGTTTCGTTCTCGCACCACACAAACTTTTCGGCGGGCCCACCGACTCGTGTAAAAACTATTTTTCGCAACCAATGGTGCGAAACACATTCCTAGATGCCCAAGATCACTTTTAAGAGGTTTCGAGCGGTTTCGTTCTCGCACCACACAAACTTTTCGGCGGGCCCACCGACTCGTGTAAAAACTATTTTTCGCAACCAATGGTGCGAAACACATTCCTAGATGCCCAAGATCACTTTTAAGAGGTTTCGAGCGGTTTCGTTCTCGCACCACACAAACTTTTCGGCGGGCCCACCGACTCGTGTAAAAACTATTTTTCGCAACCAATGGTGCGAAACACATTCCTAGATGCCCAAGATCACTTTTAAGAGGTTTCGAGCGGTTTCGTTCTCGCACCACACAAACTTTTCGGCGGGCCCACCGACTCGTGTAAAAACTATTTTTCGCAACCAATGGTGCGAAACACATTCCTAGATGCCCAAGATCACTTTTAAGAGGTTTCGAGCGGTTTCGTTCTCGCACCACACAAACTTTTCGGCGGGCCCACCGACTCGTGTAAAAACTATTTTTCGCAACCAATGGTGCGAAACACATTCCTAGATGCCCAAGATCACTTTTAAGAGGTTTCGAGCGGTTTCGTTCTCGCACCACACAAACTTTTCGGCGGGCCCACCGACTCGTGTAAAAACTATTTTTCGCAACCAATGGTGCGAAACACATTCCTAGATGCCCAAGATCACTTTTAAGAGGTTTCGAGCGGTTTCGTTCTCGCACCACACAAACTTTTCGGCGGGCCCACCGACTCGTGTAAAAACTATTTTTCGCAACCAATGGTGCGAAACACATTCCTAGATGCCCAAGATCACTTTTAAGAGGTTTCGAGCGGTTTCGTTCTCGCACCACACAAACTTTTCGGCGGGCCCACCGACTCGTGTAAAAACTATTTTTCGCAACCAATGGTGCGAAACACATTCCTAGATGCCCAAGATCACTTTTAAGAGGTTTCGAGCGGTTTCGTTCTCGCACCACACAAACTTTTCGGCGGGCCCACCGACTCGTGTAAAAACTATTTTTCGCAACCAATGGTGCGAAACACATTCCTAGATGCCCAAGATCACTTTTAAGAGGTTTCGAGCGGTTTCGTTCTCGCACCACACAAACTTTTCGGCGGGCCCACCGACTCGTGTAAAAACTATTTTTCGCAACCAATGGTGCGAAACACATTCCTAGATGCCCAAGATCACTTTTAAGAGGTTTCGAGCGGTTTCGTTCTCGCACCACACAAACTTTTCGGCGGGCCCACCGACTCGTGTAAAAACTATTTTTCGCAACCAATGGTGCGAAACACATTCCTAGATGCCCAAGATCACTTTTAAGAGGTTTCGAGCGGTTTCGTTCTCGCACCACACAAACTTTTCGGCGGGCCCACCGACTCGTGTAAAAACTATTTTTCGCAACCAATGGTGCGAAACACATTCCTAGATGCCCAAGATCACTTTTAAGAGGTTTCGAGCGGTTTCGTTCTCGCACCACACAAACTTTTCGGCGGGCCCACCGACTCGTGTAAAAACTATTTTTCGCAACCAATGGTGCGAAACACATTCCTAGATGCCCAAGATCACTTTTAAGAGGTTTCGAGCGGTTTCGTTCTCGCACCACACAAACTTTTCGGCGGGCCCACCGACTCGTGTAAAAACTATTTTTCGCAACCAATGGTGCGAAACACATTCCTAGATGCCCAAGATCACTTTTAAGAGGTTTCGAGCGGTTTCGTTCTCGCACCACACAAACTTTTCGGCGGGCCCACCGACTCGTGTAAAAACTATTTTTCGCAACCAATGGTGCGAAACACATTCCTAGATGCCCAAGATCACTTTTAAGAGGTTTCGAGCGGTTTCGTTCTCGCACCACACAAACTTTTCGGCGGGCCCACCGACTCGTGTAAAAACTATTTTTCGCAACCAATGGTGCGAAACACATTCCTAGATGCCCAATATCACTTTTGAGTGGTTTTGAGCTGTTTCGTTCTCGCACCATACAAACTTTCCAGTGGGCCCACCGACTCGTGTAAAAACTATTTTTCGCAACCAATGGTGCGAAACACATTCCTAGATGCCCAATATCACTTTTGAGTGGTTTTGAGCGGTTTCGTTCTCGCAACATACAAACTTTCCGGTGGGCCCACCGACTCGTAAAAACTATTTTTCGCAACCAATGGTGGGAAACACATTCCTAGATGCCCAATATCACTTTTAAGAGGTTTTGAGCGGTTTCGTTCTCTTACCACTCAAACTTTCCGGTGGGCCCACCGAATCGTAAAAACTATATTTCGCAACCAATGGTGCGAAACACATTCCTAGATGCCCAATATCACTTTTAAGAGGTTTTGAGCGGTTTCGTTCTCTTACCACTCAAACTTTCCGGTGGGCCCACCGACTCGTAAAAACTATTTTTCACAACCAATGATGCGAAACACATTCCTAGATGACCAAAAACACTTTTGAGTGGTTTTGAGCTGTTTCGTTCTCGCACCACACAAACTTTCCGGTGGGCCCACCGACTTGGAAAAAACTATTTTTCGCAACCAATGGTGCGAAACACATTCCTAGATGCCCTAGATCACTTTTAAGAGGTTTCGAGCGGTTTCGTTCTCGCACCACACAAACTTATCGGCTGGTCCACCGACTTGTGTAAAAACTATTTTTCGCAACCAATGGTGCGAAACACATTCCTAGATGACCAAAAACACTTTTGAGTGGTTTTGAGCGGTTTCGTTCTCGCACCACACAAACTTTTCGGTGGGCCCACCGACACGTAAAAACTATTTTTCGCAACCTATGGTGCGAAACACATTCCTAGATGACCAAAAACACTTTTGAGTGGTTTTGAGCGGTTTCGTTCTCGCACCACAAACTTTTCGGCGGGTCCACCGACTCGTGTAAAAACTATTTTTCGAAACCAATGGTGCGAAACACATTCCTAGATGACCAAAAACACTTTTGAGTGGTTTCGAGCGGTTTCGTTCTCTTACCACACAAACTTTTTGGCGGGCCCACGGATTCGTGTAAAAACTATTTTTCGCAACCAATGATGCGAAACACATTCCTAGATGACCAAAAACACTTTTGAGTGGTTTTGAGCTGTTTCGTTCTCGCACCACACAAATTTTCCGGTGGGCCCACCGACTTGGAAAAAACAATTTTTCGCAACCAATGGTGCGAAATACATTCCAAGATGCCCAAAAACACTTTGGAGTGGTTTCGTTCTCGCACCGCACAAACTTTTCGGCGGGCGCACATACTCGTGTCAAAACTATGTTTCGCAACCAATGGTGCGAAACACATTCCTAGATGACCAAAAACACATTTGAATGGTTTTGAGCGGTTTCGTTCTCGCACCACACAAACTTTTCGATGGGCCCACCGACTCGTAAAAATGATTTTTCGCAACCAATGGTGCGAAACACATTCCTATATGCCCAACATCACTTTTAAGAGGTTTCGAGCAGTTTCGTTCTCGCACCACACAAACTTTCCGGCGGGCCCACCAACTCGTGTAAAAACTATTTTTCGCAACCAATGGTGCGAAACACATTCCTAGATGCCCAATATCACTTTTGAGTGGTTTTGAGCTTTTTCGTTCTCGCGCCATACAAACTTTCCGACGGGGCCACGGACTCGTGTAAAAACTAGTTTTCGCAACTAATGGTGCGAAACACATTCCTAGATGACCAAAAACACTTTTAAGAGGTTTTGAGCGGTTTCGTTCTCTTACCACTCAAACTTTCCGACGGGCCCACCGACTCGTAAAAACTATTTTTCGCAACCAATGGTGCGAACACATTCCTATATGCCCAAGATCACTTTTAAGATGTTTCGAGCGGTTTCGTTCTCGCACCACACAAACATTTCGGCAGGCCCATCGACTCGTGTAAAAACTATATTTCGCAACCAATGGCGCGAAACACATTCCTAGATGCCCAAGATCACATTTAAGATGTTTCGAGCGGTTTCGTTCTGGCACCACACAAACATTTCGGCGGGCCCCCGACTCATGTAAAAACTATTTCTCGCAACCAACATCCCTAAATGACCAAGATCACTTTTAAGATGTTTCGAGCGGTTTCGTTCTCGCACCACACAATCTTTCCGGAAGGCCGACCGGCTCATGTAAAAACTATTTTTCGCAACCAATGGTGCGAAACATATTCCAAGATGACCCAAAACACTTTGGAGTGGTTTCGTTCTCGCACCACACAAACTTTTCGGCGGGCGCACATACTCGTGTCAAAACTATTTTTCGCAACCAATGATGCGAAACACATTCCTAGATGACAAAAACACTTTTGAGTGGTTTTGAGCTGTTTCGTTCTCGCACCACACAAACATTCCGACGGGCCCACCGACTCGTAAAAACAATTTTTCGCAACCAATGGTGCGAAACACATTCCTAGATGCCCAATATCACTTTTGAGTGGTTTTGAGCTGTTTCGTTCTAGCACCATACAAACTTTCCGGTGGGCCCACCGACTCGTAAAAACTATTTTTCGCAACCAATGGTGCGAAACACATTACTAGATGCCCAATATCACTTTTAAGAGGTTTTGAGTGGTTTCGTTCTCTTACCACTCAAACTTTCCGGTGGGCCCACCGACTCGTAAAAACTATTTTTCGCAACCATTGGTGCGAACACATTCCTATATGCCCAAGATCACTTTTAAGATGTTACGAGCGGTTTCGTTCTCGCACCACACAAACATTTCGGCGGGCCCATCGACTCGTGTAAAAACTATATTTCGCAACCAATGGCGCGAAACACATTCCTAGATTCCCAAGATCACATTTAAGATGTTTCGAGCGGTTTCGTTCTCGCACCACACAAACATTTCGGCGGGCCCAACGACTCTTGTAAAAACTATTTCTCGCAACCAACATCCCTAAATGCCCAAGATCACTTTTAAGATGTTTCGAGCGGTTTCGTTCTCGCACCACACAATCTTTCCGGAAGGCCGACCGGCTCATATAAAAACTATTTTTCGCAACCAATGGTGCGAAATATATTCCAAGATGACCCAAAACACTTTGGAGTGGTTTCGTTCTCGCACCACACAAACTTTTCGGCGGGCCCACAGACTCGTGTCAAAACTATGTTTCGCAACCAATGGTGCGAAACACATTCCTAGAAGACCAAAAACACATTTGAATGGTTTTGAGTGGTTTCGTTCTCGCACCACACAAACTTTTCGATGGGCCCACCGACTCGTAAAAATGATTTTTCGCAACCAATGGTGCGAAACACATTCCTATATGCCCAACATCACTTTTAAGAGGTTTCGTGCAGTTTCGTTCTCGCACCACACAAACTTTTCGGCGGGCCCACCGACTCGTGTAAAAACTATTTTTCGCGACCAATGGTGCGAAACACATTCCTAGATGCCCAAGATCACTTTTAAGAGGTTTCGAGCGGTTTCGTTCTCGCACGACACAAACTTTTCGGCGGGCCCACCGACTTGTGTAAAAACTATATTTCGCGACCAATGGTGCGAAACACATTCCTAGATACCCAAGATCACTTTAAAGAGGATTCGAGCGGTTTCGTTCTCGCACCACACAAACTTTTCGGCGGGCCCACCGACTCGTGTAAAAACTATTTTTCGCAACCAATGGTGCGAAACACATTCCTAGATGCCCAAGATCACTTTTAAGAGGTTTCGAGCGGTTTCGTTCTCGCACCACACAAACTTTTTGGCGGGCCCACGGATTCGTGTAAAAATTATTTATCGCAACCAATGATGCGAAACACATTCCTAGATGACCAAAAACACTTTTGAGTGGTTTTGAGCTGTTTCGTTCTCGCACCACACAAACTTTCCGACGGGCCCACCGACTCGTAAAAACAATTTTTCGCAACCAATGGTGCGAAACACATTCCTAGATGCCCAAGATCACTTTTAAGAGGTTTCGAGCGGTTTCGTTCTCGCACCACACAAACTTTTTGGAGGGCCCACGGATTCGTGTAAAAACTATTTTTCGCAACCAATGAAGCGAAACACATTCCTAGATGACAAAAACACTTTTGAGTGGTTTTGAGTTGTTTCGTTCTCGCACCACACAAACTTTTCGGCCGGCCCACCGCCTCGTAAAAACTATTTTTCGCAACCAATGGTGCGAAACACATTCCTAGATGCCCACATCACTTTTAAGAGGTTTCGAGCGGTTTCGTTCTCGCACCACACAAACTTTTTGGCGGGCCCACGGATTCGTGTAAAAACTATTTTTCGCAACCAATGATTCGAAACACATTCCTAGATGAACAAAAACACTTTTGAGTGGTTTTGAGCGGTTTCGTTCTCGCACCACACAAACTTTCCGGCGGGCCCACCAACTCGTGTAAAAACTATTTTTCGTAACCAATGGTGCGAAACACATTCCTAGATGCCCAATATCACTTTTGAGTGGTTTTGAGCTGTTTCGTTCTCGCACCATACAAACTTTCCAGTGGGCCCACCGAATCGTGTAAAAACTATTTTTCGCAACCAATGGTGCGAAACACATTCCTAGATGCCCAATATCACTTTTGAGTGGTTTTGAGCGGTTTCGTTCGCGCAACATACAAACTTTCCGGTGGGCCCACCGACTCGTAAAAACTATTTTTCGCAACCAATGGTGCGAAACACATTCCTAGATGCCCAATATCACTTTTAAGAGGTTTTGAGCGGTTTCGTTCTCTTACCACTCAAACTTTCCGGTGGGCCCACCGACTCGTAAAAACTATTTTTCGCAACCAATGGTGCGAAACACATTCCTAGATGCCCAATATCACTTTTAAGAGGTTTTGAGCGGATTCGTTCTCTTACCACTCAAACTTTCCGGTGGGCCCACCGACTCGTAAAAACTATTTTTCGCAACCAATGGTGCGAAACACATTCCTAGATGCCCAATATCACTTTTAAGAGGTTTTGAGCGGATTTGTTCTCTTACCACTCAAACTTTCCGGTGGGCCCACCGACTCGTAAAAACTATTTTTCACAACCAATGATGCGAAACACATTTCTAGATGACCAAAAACACTTTTGAGTGGTTTTGAGCTGTTTCGTTCTCACACCACACAAACTTTCCGGTGGGCCCACCGACTTGGAAAAAACTATTTTTCGCAACCAATGGTGCGAAACACATTCCTAGATGCCCTAGATCACTTTTAAGAGGTTTCGAGCGGTTTCATTCTCGCACCACACAAACTTATCGGCGGGTCCACCGACTTGTGTAAAAACTATTTTTCGCAACCAATGGTGCGAAACACATTCCTAGATGACCAAAAACACTTTTGAGTGGTTTCGAGCGGTTTCGTTCTCTTACCACACAAACTTTTTGGCGGGCCCACGGATTCGTGTAAAAACTATTTTTCGCAACCAATGATGCGAAACACATTCCTAGATGACCAAAAACACTTTTGAGTGGTTTTGAGCTGTTTCGTTCTCGCACCACACAAATTTTCCGGTGGGCCCACCGACTTGGAAAAAACTATTTTTCGCAACCAATGGTGCGAAATACATTCCAAGATGCCCAAAAACACTTTGGAGTGGTTTCGTTCTCGCACCGCACAAACTTTTCGGCGGGCCCACAGACTCGTGTCAAAACTATGTTTCGCAACCAATGGTGCGAAACACATTCCTAGATGACCAAAAACACATTTGAATGGTTTTGAGCGGTTTCATTCTCGCACCACACAAACTTTTCGGTGGGCCCACCGACACGTAAAAACTATTTTTCGCAACCAATGGTGCGAAACACATTCCTAGATGACCAAAAACACTTTTGAGTGGTTTTGAGCGGTTTCGTTCTCCCACCACAAACTTTTCGGCGGGTCCACCGACTCGTGTAAAAACTATTTTTCGCAACCAATGGTGCGAAACACATTCCTAGATGACCAAAAACACTTTTGAGTGGTTTTGAGCTGTTTCGTTCTCGCACCACACAAACTTTCCGGCGGGCCCACCGCCTCGTGAAAATTATTTTTCGCAACCAATGGTGCGAAACACATTCCGAGATGCCCAGATCACTTCTAAGATGTTTCGAGCGGTTTCGTTCTCGCACCACACAAACTTTTTGGCGGGCCCACGGATTCGTGTAAAAACTATTTTTCGCAACCAATGATGCGAAACACATTCCTAGATGACCAAAAACACTTTTGAGTGGTTTTGAGCTGTTTCGTTCTCGCACCACACAAACTTTCCGGCGGGCCCACCGCCTCGTGAAAACTATTTTTCGCAACCAATGGTGCGAAGCACATTCCTAGATGCCCAAATCACTTTTAAGATGTTTCGAGCGGTTTCGTTCTCGCACCACACAAACTTTTTGGCGGGCCCACGGATTCGTGTAAAAACTATTTTTCGCAACCAATGATGCGAAACACATTCCTAGATGACCAAAAACACTTTTGAGTGGTTTTGAGCGGTTTCGTTCTCGCACCACACAAACTTTCCGGCGGGCCCACCGACTCGTGTAAAAACTATTTTTCGCAACCAATGGTGCGAAACACATTCCTAGATGCCCAATATCACTTTTGAGTGGTTTTGAGCGGTTTCGTTCTCGCAACATACAAACTTTCCGGTGGGCCCACCGACTCGTAAAAACTATTTTTCGCAACCAATGGTGCGAAACACATTCCTAGATGCCCAATATCACTTTTAAGAGGTTTTGAGCGGTTTCGTTCTCTTACCACTCAAACTTTCCGGTGAGCCCACCGACTCGTAAAAACTATTTTTCGCAACGAATGGTGCGAAACACATTCCTAGATGCCCAAGATCACTTTTAAGAGGTTTCGAGCGGTTTCGTTCTCTTACCACACAAACTTTTTGGCGGGCCCACGGATTCGTGTAAAAACTATTTTTCGCAACCAATGATGCGAAACACATTCCTAGATGACCAAAAACACTTTTGAGTGGTTTTGAGCTGTTTCGTTCTCGCACCACACAAACTTTCCGGTGGGCCCACCGACTTGGAAAAAACTATTTTTCGCAACCAATGGTGCGAAACACATTCCTAGATGCCCTAGATCACTTTTAAGAGGTTTCGAGCGGTTTCGTTCTCGCACCACACAAACTTTTTAGCGGGCCCACGGATTCGTGTAAAAACTATTTTTCGCAACCAATGATGCGAAACACATTCCTAGATGACCAAAAACACTTTTGAGTGGTTTTGAGCTGTTTCGTTCTCGCACCACACAAACTTTCCGGCGGGCCCACCGACTCGTGTAAAAACTATTTTTCGCAACCAATGGTGCGAAACACATTCCTAGATGCCCAATATCACTTTTGAGTGGTTTTGAGCGGTTTCGTTCTCGCAACATACAAACTTTCCGGTGGGCCCACCGGCTCGTAAAAACTATTTTTCGCAACCAATGGTGCGAAACACATTCCTAGATGCCCAATATCACTTTTAAGAGGTTTTGAGCGGTTTCGTTCTCTTACCACTCAAACTTTCCGGTGGGCCCACCGACTCGTAAAAACTATTTTTCGCAACCAATGATGCGAAACAGATTCCTAGATGCCCAATATCACTTTTAAGAGGTTTTGAGCGGATTTGTTATCTTACCACTCAAACTTTCCGGTGGGCCCACCGACTCGTAAAAACTATTTTTCACAACCAATGATGCGAAACACATTCCTAGATGACCAAAAACACTTTTGAGTGGTTTTGAGCTGTTTCGTTCTCGCACCACACAAACTTTCCGGTGGGCCCACCGACTTGGAAAAAACTATTTTTTGCAACCAATGGTGCGAAACACATTCCTAGATGCCCTAGATCACTTTTAAGAGGTTTCGAGCGGTTTCGTTCTCGCACCACACAAACTTATCGGCGGGTCCGCCGACTTGTGTAAAAACTATTTTTCGCAACCAATGGTGCGAAACACATTCCTAGATGACCAAAAACACTTTTGAGTGGTTTTGAGCGGTTTCGTTCTCGCACCACACAAACTTTTCGGTGGGCCCACCGACACGAAAAAACTATTTTTCGCAACCAATGGTGCGAAACACATTCCTAGATGACCAAAAACACTTTTGAGTGGTTTTGAGCGGTTTCGTTCTCGCACCACAAACTTTTCGGCGGGTCCACCGACTCGTGTAAAAACTATTTTTCGCAACCAATGGTGCGAAACACATTCCTAGATGACCAAAAACACTTTTGAGTGGTTTTGAGCGGTTTCGTTCTCGGACCAAACCAACTTTTCGGTGGGCCCACCGACTCGTAAAAACTTTTTTTCGCAACCAATGGTGCGAAACACATTCCTAGATGCCCAAGATCACTTTTAAGTGGTTTCGAGCGGTTTCGTTCTCGCACCACACAACCTTTTTGGCGGGCCCACGGATTCGTGTAAAAACTATTTTTCGCAACCAATGATGCGAAACACATTCCTAGATGACCAAAAACACTTTTGAGTGGTTTTGAGCTGTTTCGTTCTCGCACCACACAAACTTTCCGGCGGGCCCACCGCCTCGTGAAAACTATTTTTCGCAACCAATGGTGCGAAACACATTCCTAGATGCCCAGATCACTTTTAAGAGGTTTCGAGCGGTTTCGTTCTTGCACCACACAAACTTTTTGGCGGGCCCACAGATTCGTGTAAAAACTATTTTTCGCAACGAATGATGCGAAACACATTCCTAGATGACCAAAAACACTTTTGAGTGGTTTTGAGCGGTTTCGTTCTCGCACCGCACAATCTTTTCGGCGGGCCCACAGACTCGTGTCAAAACTATGTTTCGCAAGCAATGGTGCGAAACACATTCCTAGATGACCAAAAACACATTTGAATGGTTTTGAGCGGTTTCATTTTCGCACCACACAAACTTTTCGGTGGGCCCACCGACACGTAAAAACTATTTTTCGCAACCAATGGTGCGAAACACATTCTTAGATGACAAAAAACACTTTTGAGTGGTTTTGAGCGGTTACGTTCTCGCACCACAAACTTTTCGGCGGGTCCACCGACTCGTGTAAAAACTATTTTTCGCAACCAATGGTGCGAAACACATTCCTAGATGACCAAAAACACTTTTGAGTGGTTTTGAGCGGTTTCGTTCTCGGACCAAACAAACTTTTCGGTGGGCCCACCGACTCGTAAAAACTTTTTTTCGCAAACAATGGTGCGAAACACATTCCTAGATGCCCAAGATCACTTTTCAGAGGTTTAGAGCGGTTTCGTTCTCGCACCACACAAACTTTTTGGCGGGCCCACGGATTCGTGTAAAAACTATTTTCCGCAACCAATGATGCGAAACACATTCCTATATGACCAAAAACACTTTTGAGTGGTTTTGAGCGGTTTCGTTCTTGCACCACACAAACTTTCCGGCGGGCCCACCGACTCGTGTAAAAATTATTTTTCGCAACCAATGGTGCGAAACACATTCCTAGATGCCCAATATCACTTTTGAGTGGTTTTGAGCGGTTTCGTTCTCGCAATATACAAACTTTCCGGTGGGCCCACTGACTCGTAAAAACTATTTTTCGCAACCAATGGTGCGAAACACATTCCTAGATACCCAATATCACTTTTAAGAGGTTTTGAGCGGTTTCGTTCTCGCACCACAAACTTTTCGGCGGGTCCACCGACTCGTGTAAAAACTATTTTTCGCAACCAATGGTGCGAAACATATTCCTAGATGACCAAAAACACTTTTGAGTGGTTTTGAGCGGTTTCGTTCTCGGACCAAACAAACTTTTCGGTGGGCCCACCGACTCGTAAAAACATTTTTTCGCAACCAATGGTGCGAAACACATTCCTAGATGCCCAAGATCACTTTTAAGAGGTTTCGAGCGGTTTCGTTCTCGCACCACAAAAACTTTTTGGCGGGCCCACGGATTCGTGTAAAAACTATTTTTCGCAACCAATGATGCGAAACACATTCCTAGATGACCGAAAACACTTTTGAGTGGTTTTGAGCTGTTTCGTTCTCGCACCACACAAACTTTCCGGCAGGCCCACCGCCTCGTGAAAACTATTTTTCGCAACCAATGGTGCGAAACACATTCCTAGATGCCCAATATCACTTTTGAGTGGTTTTGAGCGGTTTCGTTCTCGCACCATACAAACTTTCCGGTGGGCCCAACAACTCGTAAAAACTATTTTTCGCAACCACTGGTGCGAAACACATTCCTAGATGCCCAATATCACTTTTAAGCGGTTTTGAGCGGTTTCGTTCTCTTACCACTCAAACTTTCCGGTGGGCCCACCGACTCGTAAAAACTATTTTTCGCAACCAATGGTGCGAAACACATTCCTAGATGCCCAATATCACTTTTAAGAGGTTTTGAGCGGTTTTGTTCTCTTACCACTCAAACTTTCCAGTGGGCCCACCGACTCGTAAAAACTATTTTTCGCAACCAATGGTGCGAAACACATTCCTAGATGCCTAAAAACACTTTTGAGTGGTTTTGAGCGGTTTCGTTCTCGCACCACACAAACTTTTTGGCGGGCCCAAGGATTCGTGTAAAAACTATTTTTCGCAACCAATGGTGCGAAACACATTCCTAGATGACCAAAAACACTTTTGAGTGGTTTTGAGCGGTTTCGTTCTCGCACCATACAAACTTTCCGGCGGGCCCACCGACTCGTAAAAACTATTTTTCGCAACAATGGTGCGAAACACATTCCTAAATGCCCAAGATCACTTTTAAGAGGTTTTGAGCGGTTTCGTTCTCGCACCACACAAACTTTTTGGCGGGTCAACCGACTCGTGTAAAAACTATTTTTCGCATCCAATGGTGCGAAACACATTCCTAGATGACCAAAAACACTTTTGAGTGGTTTTGAGCGGTTTCGTTCTCGCACCATACAAACTTTTCGGCGGGCCCACCGACACGTAAAAACTATTTTTCGCGACAATGGTGCGAAACACATTCCTAGATGACCAAAAACACTTTTGAGTGGTTTTGAGCGGTTTTGTTCTCGCACCATACAAACTTTCCGGCGGGCCCACCGACACGTAAAAACTATTTTTCGCAACAATGGTGCGAAACACATTCCTAGATGCCCAAGATCACTTTTAAGAGGTTTTGAGCGGTTTCGTTCTCGCACCACACAAACTTTCCGGTGGGCCCACCGACTTATAAAAACTATTTTTCGCAAGCAATGATGCGAAACACATTCCTAGATGACCAAAAACACTTTTGAGTGGTTTTGAGCTGTTTCATTCTCGCACCACACAAACTTTCCGGTGGGCCCACCGACTTGTAAAAACTATTTTTCGCAACCAACGGTGCGAAACACATTCCTAGATGCCCAAGATCACTTTTAAGAGGTTTCGAGCGGTTTCGTTCTCGCACCACACAAACTTTTTGGCGGGCCCACGGACTCGTGTAAAAACTACTTTTCGCAACCAATGGTGCGAAACACATTCCTAGATGACCAAAAACACTTTTGAGTGGTTTTGAGCGATTTCGTTCTCGCACCATACAAACTTTCCGGCGGGCCCACCGACTCGTAAAAACTATTTTTCGCAACAATGGTGCGAAACACATTCCTAGATGCCCAAGATCACTTTTAAGAGGTTTTGAGCGGTTTCGTTCTCGCACCACACAAACTTTTTGGCGGGCCCATGGATTCGTGTAAAAACTATTTTTCGCAACCAATGATGCGAAACACATTCCTAGATGACCAAAAACACTTTTGAGTGGTTTTGAGCGGTTTCGTTCTCGCACCTCACAAACTTTCCGGCGGGCCCACCGACTCGTAAAAACTATTTTTCGCAACCAATGGAGCGAAACACATTCCTAGATGCCCAAGATGACTTATAAGAGGTTTCGAGCGGTTTCGTTCTCGCACCACAGAAACTTTTTGGCGAGCCCAGGGATTCGTGTAAAAACTATGTTTCCCAACCAATAGTGTGGAACACATCCCTAAATGCCCAAGATCACTTTTGAGTGGTTTTTTGCGGTTTCGTTCTCGCACTACACAAACTTTTCGGCGGGTCCACCGACTCGTGTAAAAACTATTTTTCGCAACCAATCGTGCGAAACACATTCCTAGATGACCAAAAACACTTTGGAGTGGTTTCGAGCGGTTTCGTTCTCGCACCACACAAACTTTTTGGCGGGCTGACAGATTCCTGTAAAAACTATTTTTCGCAACGAATGATGCAAAACACATTCCTAGATGACCAAAAACACTTTTGAGTGGTTTTGAGCGGTTTCGTTCTCGCACCACACAAACTTTCCGGCGAGCCCACCGACTCGTAAAAACTATTTTTCGCAACCAATGGTGCGAAACACATTCCTAGATGCCCAAGATCACTTTTAAGAGGTTTCGAGCGGTTTCGTTCTCGCACCACACAAACTTTTTGGCGGGCCCACGATTCGTGTAAAAACTATGTTTCACAACCAATAGTGTGAAACACATCGCTAAATGCCCAAGATCACTTTTGAGTGGTTTTGAGCGGTTTCGTTCTCGCATCAAACAAACTTTCCGGCGGGCCCACCGACTCGTAAAAACTATTTTTCGCAACCAATGGTGCGAAACACATTCCTAGATGCCCATTTTCACTTTTAAGAGGTTTTGAGCGGTTTCGTTCTCGCACCACACAAACTTTTTGGCGGGCCCATGGATTCGTGTAAAAACTATTTTTCACAACCAATGATGCGAAACACATTCCTAGATGACCAAAAACACTTTTGAGTGGTTTTGAGCGGTTTCGTTCTCGCACCACACAAACTTTCCGGCGGGCCCACCGACTCGTGTAAAAACTATTTTTCGCAACCAATGGTGCGAAACACATTCCTAGATGCCCAATATCACTTTTGAGTGGTTTTGAGCGGTTTCGTTCTCGCACCACACAAACTTTTTGGTGGGCCCACGGATTCGTGTAAAAAGTATGTTTCACAACCAATAGTGTGAAACACATCGCTAAATGCCCAAGATCACTTTTGAGTGGTTTTGAGCGGTTTCGTTCTCGCATCAAACAAACTTTCCGGCGGGCCCACCGACTCGTAAAAACTATTTTTCGCAACCAATGGTGCGAAACACATTCCTAGATGCCCATGATCACTTTTAAGAGGTTTCGAGCGGTTTCGTTCTCGCACCACACAAACTTTTCGGCGGGCCCACCGACTCGTGTAAAAACTATTTTTCGCAACCAATGGTGCGAAACACATTCCTAGATGCCCAAGATCACTTTTAAGAGGTTTCGAGCGGTTTCGTTCTCGCACCACACAAACTTTTCGGCGGGCCCACCGACTCGTGTAAAAACTATTTTTCGCAACCAATGGTGCGAAACACATTCCTAGATGCCCAAGATCACTTTTAAGAGGTTTCGAGCGGTTTCGTTCTCGCACCACACAAACTTTTCGGCGGGCCCACCGACTCGTGTAAAAACTATTTTTCGCAACCAATGGTGCGAAACACATTCCTAGATGCCCAAGATCACTTTTAAGAGGTTTCGAGCGGTTTCGTTCTCGCACCACACAAACTTTTCGGCGGGCCCACCGACTCGTGTAAAAACTATTTTTCGCAACCAATGGTGCGAAACACATTCCTAGATGCCCAAGATCACTTTTAAGAGGTTTCGAGCGGTTTCGTTCTCGCACCACACAAACTTTTCGGCGGGCCCACCGACTCGTGTAAAAACTATTTTTCGCAACCAATGGTGCGAAACACATTCCTAGATGCCCAAGATCACTTTTAAGAGGTTTCGAGCGGTTTCGTTCTCGCACCACACAAACTTTTCGGCGGGCCCACCGACTCGTGTAAAAACTATTTTTCGCAACCAATGGTGCGAAACACATTCCTAGATGCCCAAGATCACTTTTAAGAGGTTTCGAGCGGTTTCGTTCTCGCACCACACAAACTTTTCGGCGGGCCCACCGACTCGTGTAAAAACTATTTTTCGCAACCAATGGTGCGAAACACATTCCTAGATGCCCAAGATCACTTTTAAGAGGTTTCGAGCGGTTTCGTTCTCGCACCACACAAACTTTTCGGCGGGCCCACCGACTCGTGTAAAAACTATTTTTCGCAACCAATGGTGCGAAACACATTCCTAGATGCCCAAGATCACTTTTAAGAGGTTTCGAGCGGTTTCGTTCTCGCACCACACAAACTTTTCGGCGGGCCCACCGACTCGTGTAAAAACTATTTTTCGCAACCAATGGTGCGAAACACATTCCTAGATGCCCAAGATCACTTTTAAGAGGTTTCGAGCGGTTTCGTTCTCGCACCACACAAACTTTTCGGCGGGCCCACCGACTCGTGTAAAAACTATTTTTCGCAACCAATGGTGCGAAACACATTCCTAGATGCCCAAGATCACTTTTAAGAGGTTTCGAGCGGTTTCGTTCTCGCACCACACAAACTTTTCGGCGGGCCCACCGACTCGTGTAAAAACTATTTTTCGCAACCAATGGTGCGAAACACATTCCTAGATGCCCAAGATCACTTTTAAGAGGTTTCGAGCGGTTTCGTTCTCGCACCACACAAACTTTTCGGCGGGCCCACCGACTCGTGTAAAAACTATTTTTCGCAACCAATGGTGCGAAACACATTCCTAGATGCCCAAGATCACTTTTAAGAGGTTTCGAGCGGTTTCGTTCTCGCACCACACAAACTTTTCGGCGGGCCCACCGACTCGTGTAAAAACTATTTTTCGCAACCAATGGTGCGAAACACATTCCTAGATGCCCAAGATCACTTTTAAGAGGTTTCGAGCGGTTTCGTTCTCGCACCACACAAACTTTTCGGCGGGCCCACCGACTCGTGTAAAAACTATTTTTCGCAACCAATGGTGCGAAACACATTCCTAGATGCCCAAGATCACTTTTAAGAGGTTTCGAGCGGTTTCGTTCTCGCACCACACAAACTTTTCGGCGGGCCCACCGACTCGTGTAAAAACTATTTTTCGCAACCAATGGTGCGAAACACATTCCTAGATGCCCAAGATCACTTTTAAGAGGTTTCGAGCGGTTTCGTTCTCGCACCACACAAACTTTTCGGCGGGCCCACCGACTCGTGTAAAAACTATTTTTCGCAACCAATGGTGCGAAACACATTCCTAGATGCCCAAGATCACTTTTAAGAGGTTTCGAGCGGTTTCGTTCTCGCACCACACAAACTTTTCGGCGGGCCCACCGACTCGTGTAAAAACTATTTTTCGCAACCAATGGTGCGAAACACATTCCTAGATGCCCAAGATCACTTTTAAGAGGTTTCGAGCGGTTTCGTTCTCGCACCACACAAACTTTTCGGCGGGCCCACCGACTCGTGTAAAAACTATTTTTCGCAACCAATGGTGCGAAACACATTCCTAGATGCCCAAGATCACTTTTAAGAGGTTTCGAGCGGTTTCGTTCTCGCACCACACAAACTTTTCGGCGGGCCCACCGACTCGTGTAAAAACTATTTTTCGCAACCAATGGTGCGAAACACATTCCTAGATGCCCAAGATCACTTTTAAGAGGTTTCGAGCGGTTTCGTTCTCGCACCACACAAACTTTTCGGCGGGCCCACCGACTCGTGTAAAAACTATTTTTCGCAACCAATGGTGCGAAACACATTCCTAGATGCCCAAGATCACTTTTAAGAGGTTTCGAGCGGTTTCGTTCTCGCACCACACAAACTTTTCGGCGGGCCCACCGACTCGTGTAAAAACTATTTTTCGCAACCAATGGTGCGAAACACATTCCTAGATGCCCAAGATCACTTTTAAGAGGTTTCGAGCGGTTTCGTTCTCGCACCACACAAACTTTTCGGCGGGCCCACCGACTCGTGTAAAAACTATTTTTCGCAACCAATGGTGCGAAACACATTCCTAGATGCCCAAGATCACTTTTAAGAGGTTTCGAGCGGTTTCGTTCTCGCACCACACAAACTTTTCGGCGGGCCCACCGACTCGTGTAAAAACTATTTTTCGCAACCAATGGTGCGAAACACATTCCTAGATGCCCAAGATCACTTTTAAGAGGTTTCGAGCGGTTTCGTTCTCGCACCACACAAACTTTTCGGCGGGCCCACCGACTCGTGTAAAAACTATTTTTCGCAACCAATGGTGCGAAACACATTCCTAGATGCCCAAGATCACTTTTAAGAGGTTTCGAGCGGTTTCGTTCTCGCACCACACAAACTTTTCGGCGGGCCCACCGACTCGTGTAAAAACTATTTTTCGCAACCAATGGTGCGAAACACATTCCTAGATGCCCAAGATCACTTTTAAGAGGTTTCGAGCGGTTTCGTTCTCGCACCACACAAACTTTTCGGCGGGCCCACCGACTCGTGTAAAAACTATTTTTCGCAACCAATGGTGCGAAACACATTCCTAGATGCCCAAGATCACTTTTAAGAGGTTTCGAGCGGTTTCGTTCTCGCACCACACAAACTTTTCGGCGGGCCCACCGACTCGTGTAAAAACTATTTTTCGCAACCAATGGTGCGAAACACATTCCTAGATGCCCAAGATCACTTTTAAGAGGTTTCGAGCGGTTTCGTTCTCGCACCACACAAACTTTTCGGCGGGCCCACCGACTCGTGTAAAAACTATTTTTCGCAACCAATGGTGCGAAACACATTCCTAGATGCCCAAGATCACTTTTAAGAGGTTTCGAGCGGTTTCGTTCTCGCACCACACAAACTTTTCGGCGGGCCCACCGACTCGTGTAAAAACTATTTTTCGCAACCAATGGTGCGAAACACATTCCTAGATGCCCAAGATCACTTTTAAGAGGTTTCGAGCGGTTTCGTTCTCGCACCACACAAACTTTTCGGCGGGCCCACCGACTCGTGTAAAAACTATTTTTCGCAACCAATGGTGCGAAACACATTCCTAGATGCCCAAGATCACTTTTAAGAGGTTTCGAGCGGTTTCGTTCTCGCACCACACAAACTTTTCGGCGGGCCCACCGACTCGTGTAAAAACTATTTTTCGCAACCAATGGTGCGAAACACATTCCTAGATGCCCAAGATCACTTTTAAGAGGTTTCGAGCGGTTTCGTTCTCGCACCACACAAACTTTTCGGCGGGCCCACCGACTCGTGTAAAAACTATTTTTCGCAACCAATGGTGCGAAACACATTCCTAGATGCCCAAGATCACTTTTAAGAGGTTTCGAGCGGTTTCGTTCTCGCACCACACAAACTTTTCGGCGGGCCCACCGACTCGTGTAAAAACTATTTTTCGCAACCAATGGTGCGAAACACATTCCTAGATGCCCAAGATCACTTTTAAGAGGTTTTGAGCGGTTTCGTTCTCGCACCACACAAACATTTCGGCGGGCCCACCGACTCGTGTAAAAACTATTTCTCGCAACCAATGGTGCGAAATACATTCCTAGATGCCCAAGATCACTTTTAACAGGTTTCGAGCGGTTTCGTTCTCGCACCACACAAACTTTTTGGCGGGCCCACGGAATCGTGTAAAAACTATTTTTCGCAAGCAATGATGCGGAACACATTCCTAGATGACCAAAAACACTTTTGAGTGGTTTTGAGCTATTTCGTTCTCGCACCACACAAACTTTCCGGTGGGTCAACTGACTTGTAAAAACTATTTTTCGCAACCAATGGTGCGAAACACATTCCTAGATGCCCAAGATCACTTTTAACAGGTTTCGAGCGGTTTCGTTCTCGCACCACACAAACTTTTCAGCGGCCCCACCGACTCGTGTAAAAACTATTTTTCGCAACCAATGGTGCGAAACACATTCCTAGATGCCCAAGATCACTTTTAAGAGGTTTCGAGCGGTTTCGTTCTCGCACCACACAAACATTTCGGTGGGCCCACCAACTCGTGTAAAAACTATTTTTCGCATCCAATGGTGCGAAACACATTCCTAGATGACCAAAACACATTTGAGTGGTTTTGAGCGGTTTCGTTCTCGCACCATACAATCTTTTCGGCGGGCCCACCGACTTGTAAAAACAATTTTTTGCAACAATGGTGCGAAACACATTCCTATATGCCCAAGATCACTTTTAAGTGGTTTTGAGCGGTTTCGTTCTCGCACCACATAAACTTTTTGGCGGGCCCACGGATTCGTGTAAAAACTATTTTTCGCAACCAATGTTGCGAAACACATTCCTAGATGACCAAAAACACTTTTGAGTGGTTTTGAGCGGTTTCGTTCTCGCACCACACAAACTTTCCGGTGGCCCACCGACTCGTAAAAACTATTTTTCGCAACCAATGGTGCGGAACACATTCCTATATGCCCAAGATCACTTTTAAGAGGTTTCGAGCGGTTTCGTTCTCGCACCACACAAACATTTCTGCGGGCCCACCGACTCGTGTAAAAACTATTTCTCGCAACCAATAGTGTGAAACACATCCCTAAATACCCAAGATCACTTTTGAGTGGTTTCGAGCGGTTTCGTTCTCGCACCACACAAACTTTTTGGCGGGCCCACGGATTCGTGTAAAAACAATGTTTCACAACCAATAGTGTGAAACACATCCCTAAATGCCCAAGATCACTTTTGAGTGGTTTTGAGCGGTTTCGTGCTCGCACCACACAAACTTTCCGGCGGGCCCACCGACTCGTAAAAACTATTTTTCGCAACCAATGGTGCGAAACACATTCCTAGATGCCCAAGATCACTTTTAAGAGGTTTATAGCGGTTTCGTTCTCGCACCACACAAACTTTTTGGCAGGCCCATGGATTCGTGTAAAAACTATGTTTCACAACCAATAGTGTTAAACACATACCTAAATGCCCAAGATCACTTTTGAGTGGTTTTGAGCGGTTTCGTTCTCGCACCACACAAACTTTCCGGTGGGCCAACCGACTCGTAAAAACTATTTTTCGCAACCAAGGGTGCGAAACACATTCCTAGATGCCCAATATCACTTTTAAGAGGTTTTGAGCGGTTTCGTTCTCTTACCACTCAAACTTTTCGGTGGGCCCAACGACTCGTAAAAACTATTTTTCGCAACCAATGGTGCGAAACACATTCCTAGATGCCCAAGATCACTTTTAAGAGGTTTTGAACGGTTTCGTTCTCGCACCACACAAACTTTTTGGCGGGCCCACGGAATCGTGTAAAAACTATTTTTCGCAAGCAATGATGCGGAACACATTCCTAGATGACCAAAATCACTTTTGAGTGGTTTTGAGCTGTTTCGTTCTCGCACCACACAAACTTTCCGGTGGGTCAACTGACTTGTAAAAACTATTTTTCGCAACCAATGGTGCGAAACACATTCTTAGATGCCCAAGATCACTTTTAACAGGTTTCGAGCGGTTTCGTTCTCGCACCACACAAACTTTGTGGCGGGCCCACGGATTCGTGTAAAAACTATGTTTCACATCTAATGGTGCGAAACACATTCCTAGATGACCAAAAACACTTTTGAGTGGTTTTGAGCGGTTTTGTTCTCGCACCATACAAACTTTCCGGCGGGCCCACCGACACGTAAAAACTATTTTTCGCAACAATGGTGCGAAACACATTCCTAGATGCCCAAGATCACTTTTAAGAGGTTTTGAGCGGTTTCGTTCTCGCACCACACAAACTTTTTGGCGGGCCCATGGATTCGTGTAAAAACTATTTTTCGCACCCAATGATGCGAAACACATTCCTAGATGACCAAAAACACTTTTGAGTGGTTTTGAGCGGTTTCGTTCTCGCACCACACAAACTTTCCGGCGGGCCCACCGACTCGTAAAAACTATTTTTCGCAACCAATGGAGCGAAACACATTCCTAGATGCCCAAGATGACTTATAAGAGGTTTGGAGCGGTTTCGTTCTCGCACCACAGAAACTTTTTGGCGAGCCCAGGGATTCGTGTAAAAACTATGTCTCCCAACCAATAGTGTGGAACACATCCCTAAATGCCCAAGATCACTTTTGAGTGGTCTTTAGCGGTTTCGTTCTCGCACGACACAAACTTTCCGGTGGGCCAACCGACTCGTAAAAACTATTTTTCGCAACCAATGGTGCGAAACACATTCCTAGATGCCCAATATCACTTTTAAGAGGTTCAAGCGGTTTCGTTCTCGCACTACACAAACTTTTCGGCGGGTCCACCGACTCGTGTAAAAACTATTTTTCGCAACCAATCGTGCGAAACACATTCCTAGATGACCAAAAACACTTTGGAGTGGTTTCGAGCGGTTTCGTTCTCGCACCACACAAACTTTTTGGCGGGCTGACAGATTCCTGTAAAAACTATTTTTCGCAACGAATGATGCGAAACACATTCCTAGATGACCAAAAACACTTTTGAGTGGTTTTGAGCGGTTTCGTTCTCGCACCACACAAACTTTTTGGCGGGCCCATGGATTCGTGTAAAAACTATGTTTCACAACCAATAGTGTTAAACACATACCTAAATGCCCAAGATCACTTTTGAGTGGTTTTGAGCGGTTTCGTTCTCGCAGCACACAAACTTTCCGGTGGGCCAACCGACTCGTAAAAACTATTTTTCGCAACCAAGGGTGCGAAACACATTCCTAGATGCCCAATATCACTTTTAAGAGGTTTTGAGCGGTTTCGTTCTCTTACCACTCAAACTTTTCGGTGGGCCCACCGACTCGTAAAAACTATTTTTCGCAACCAATGGTGCGAAACACATTCCTAGATGCCCAAGATCACTTTTAAGAGGTTTTGAGCGGTTTCGTTCTCGCACCACACAAACATTTCGGCGGGCCCACCGACTCGTGTAAAAACTATTTCTCTCAACCAATGGTGCGAAATACATTCCTAGATGCCCAAGATCACTTTTAACAGGTTTCGAGCGGTTTCGTTCTCGCACCACACAAACTTTTTGGCGGGCCCACGGAATCGTGTAAAAACTTTTTTTCGCAAGCAATGATGCGGAACACATTCCTAGATGACCAAAAACACTTTTGAGTGGTTTTGAGCTGTTTCGTTCTCGCACCACACAAACTTTCCGGTGGGTCAACTGACTTGTAAAAACTATTTTTCGCAACCAATGGTGCGAAACACATTCCTAGATGCCCAAGATCACTTTTAACAGGTTTCGAGCGGTTTCGTTCTCGCACCACACAAACTTTTCGGCGGCCCCACCGACTCGTGTAAAAACTATTTTTCGCAACCAATGGTGCGAAACACATTCCTAGATGCCCAAGATCACTTTTAAGAGCTTTCGAGCGGTTTCGTTCTCGCACCACACAAACATTTCGGTGGGCCCACCAACTCGTGTAAAATCTATTTTTCGCATCCAATGGTGCGAAACACATTCCTAGATGACC
Organism: Oryza officinalis; assembly: GCA_008326285.1. Taxonomy (NCBI): domain Eukaryota; kingdom Viridiplantae; phylum Streptophyta; class Magnoliopsida; order Poales; family Poaceae; genus Oryza; species Oryza officinalis. Next base: position 27,525,618 of record BDMV01000006.1, on the reverse strand, counting down.
AAAAACACACTTGAGTGGTTTTGAGCGGTTTCGTTCTCGCACCATACAATCTTTTCGGCGGGCCCACCGACTTGTAAAAACTATTTTTCGCAACAATGGTGCGAAACACATTCCTATATGCCCAAGATCACTTTTAAGTGGTTTTGAGCGGTTTCGTTCTCGCACCACATAAACTTTTTGGCGGTCCCACGGATTCGTGTAAAAACTATTTTTCGCAACCAATGATGCGAAACACATTCCTAGATGACCAAAAACACTTTTGAGTGGTTTTGAGCGGTTTCGTTCTCGCACCACACAAACATTTCAGCGGGCCCACCGACTCGTGTAAAAACTATTTCTCGCAACCAATAGTGTGAAACACATCCCTAAATACCCAAGATCACTTTTAAGATGTTTCGAGCGGTTTCGTTCTCGCACCACACAAACTTTTCGGCGGGCCCACCGACTCGTAAAAACTATTTATCGCAACCAATGGTGCGAAACACATTCCTAGATGCCCAAGATCACTTTTAAGAGGTTTATAGCGGTTTCGTTCTCGCACCACACAAACTTTTTGGCGGGCCCATGGATTCGTGTAAAAACTATGTTTCACAACCTATAGTGTTAAACACATATCTAAATGCCCAAGATCACTTTTGAGTGGTTTTGAGCGGTTTCATTCTCGCACCACACAAACTTTCCGGTGGGCCAACCGACTCGTAAAAACTATTTTTCGCAACCAAGGGTGCGAAACACATTCCTAGATGCCCAATATCACTTTTAAGAGGTTTCGAGCGGTTTCGTTCTCTTACCACTCAAACTTTTCGGTGGGCCCACCGACTCGTAAAAACTATTTTTCGCAACCAATGGTGCGAAACACATTCCTAGATGCCCAAGATCACTTTTAAGAGGTTTTGAGCGGTTTCGTTCTCGCACCACACAAACATTTCGGCGGGCCCACCGACTCGTGTAAAAACTATTTCTCGCAACCAATGGTGCGAAATACATTCCTAGATGCCCAAGATCACTTTTAACAGGTTTCGAGCGGTTTCGTTCTCGCACCACACAAACTTTT
>BDMV01000006.1:27455899-27524464 GCA_008326285.1 Oryza officinalis | reverse complement strand
GTGCGAAACACATTCCTAGATGCCCAAGATCACTTTTAAGAGGTTTCAAGCGGTTTCGTTCTCGCACCACACGAACTTTTCGGTGGACCCACCGCCTTGTGTAAAAACTTTTTTTCGCAACCAATGGTGCGAAACACATTCCTATATGCCCAATATCACTTTTAAGAGGTTTCGAGCGGTTTCGTTCTCGCACCACACAAACTTTTTGGCGGTCCCACGGATTCGTGTAAAAACTATGTTTCCCATCCAATGGTGCGAAACACATTCCTAGATGAACAAAAACACTTTTGAGTGGTTTTGAGCGGTTTTGTTCTCGCACCATACAAACTTTCCGGCGGGCCCACCGACACGTAAAAACTATTTTTCGCAACAATGGTGCGAAACACATTCCTTGATGCCCAAGATCACTTTTAAGAGGTTTTGAGCGGTTTCGTTCTCGCTCCACACAAACTTTCCGGTGGGCCATCCGACTCGTAAAAACTGTTTTTCGCAAGCAATGATGCGAAACACATTCCTAGATGACCAAAAACACTTTTGAGTGGTTTTGAGCTGTTTCGTTCTCGCACGACACAAACTTTCCGACGGGCCCACCGACTCGTGTAAAAACTATTTTTCGCAACCAATGGTGCGAGACACATTCCTAGATGCCCAAGATCACTTTTAAGAGGTTTCGAGCGGTTTCGTTCTCGCACCACACAAACTTTTTGGCGGGCCCACGGATACGTGTAAAAACTATTTTTTGCAACCAATGATGCGAAACACATTCCTACATGACCAAAAACACTTTTGAGTGGTTTTGAGCTGTTTCGTTCTCGCTCCACACAAACTTTCCGGTGGGCCATCCGACTCGTAAAAACTGTTTTTCGCAACCAATGGTGCGAAACACATTCCTAGATGCCCAAGATCACTTTTAAGAGGTTTCGAGCGGTTTCGTTCTCGCACCACACAAACTTTTCGGCGGGCCCACGGATTCGTGTAAAAACTATTTTTCGCAACCAATGATGCGAAACACATTCCTTGATGCCCAAGATCACTTTTAAGAGGTTTTGAGCGGTTTCGTTCTCGCACCACACAAACTTTTTGGCGGGCCCACGGATTCGTGTAAAAACTATTTTTCGCAACCAATGATGCGAAACACATTCCTAGATGACCAAAAACACTTTTGAGTGGTTTTGAGCGGTTTCGTTCTCGCACGACACAAACTTTCTGGCGGGCCCACCGACTCGTGTAAAAACTATTTTTCGCAACCAATGGTGCGAAACACATTCCTAGATGCCCAATATAACTTTTGAGTGGTTTTGAGCGGTTTCGTTCTCGCACCACACAAACTTTTTGGCGGGCCCACGGATTCGTGTAAAAACAATGTTTCACAACCAATAGTGTGAAACACATCCCTAAATGCCCAAGATCACTTTTGAGTGGTTTTGAGCGGTTTCGTTCTCGCACCACACAAACTTTTTGGCGGGCCCATGGATTCGGGTAAAAACTATGTTTCACAACCAATAGTGTTAAACACATACCTAAATGCCCAAGATCACTTTTGAGTGGTTTTGAGCGGTTTCGTTCTCGCACCACACAAACTTTCCGGTAGGCCAACCGACTCGTAAAAACTATTTTTCGCCACCAAGGGTGCGAAACACATTCCTAGATACCCAATATCACTTTTAAGAGGTTTTGAGCGGTTTCGTTCTCTTACCACTCAAACTTTTCGGTGGGCCCACCGACTCGTAAAAACTATTTTTCGCAACCAATGGTGCGAAACACATTCCTAGATGCCCAATATCACTTTTAAGAGGTTTTGAGCGGTTTCGTTCTCGCACCACACAAACATTTCGGCGGGCCCACCGACTCGTGTAAAAACTATTTCTCACAACCAATGGTGCGAAACACATTCCTAGATGCCCAAGATCACTTTTAACAGGTTTCGAGCGGTTTCGTTCTCGCACCACACAAACTTTTTGGCGGGCCCACGGAATCGTGTAAAAACTATTTTTCGCAAGCAATGATGCGGAACACATTCCTAGATGACCAAAAACACTTTTGAGTGGTTTTAAGCTGTTTCGTTCTCGCACCACACAAACTTTCCGGTGGGTCAACTGACTTGTAAAAACTATTTTTCGCAACCAATGGTGCGAAACACATTCCTAGATGCCAAAGATCACTTTTAACAGGTTTCGAGTGGTTTCGTTCTCGCACCACACAAACTTTTCGGCGGGCCCACCGACTCGTTTAAAAACTATTTTTCGCAACCAATGGTGCGAAACACATTCCTAGATGCCCAAGATCACTTTTAAGAGGTTTCAAGCGGTTTCGTTCTCGCACCACACGAACTTTTCGGTGGACCCACCGCCTTGTGTAAAAACTTTTTTTCGCAACCAATGGTGCGAAACACATTCCTATATGCCCAATATCACTTTTAAGAGGTTTCGAGCGGTTTTGTTCTCGCACCACACAAACTTTTTGGCGGCCCACGGATTCGTGTAAAAACTATGTTTCCCATCCAATGGTGCGAAACACATTCCTAGATGACCAAAAACACTTTTGAGTGGTTTTGAGCGGTTTTGTTCTCGCACCATCCAAACTTTCCGGCGGGCCCACCGACACGTAAAAACTATTTTTCGCAACAATGGTGCGAAACACATTCCTTGATGCCCAAGATCACTTTTAAGAGGTTTTGAGCGGTTTCGTTCTCGCACCCCACAAACTTTTTGGCGGGCCCACGGATTCGTGTAAAAACTATTTTTCGCAACCAATGATGCGAAACACATTCCTAGATGACCAAAAACACTTTTGAGTGGTTTGGGCGGTTTCGTTCTCGCACCACACAAACTTTCCGGCGGGCCCACCGACTCGTGTAAAAACTATTTTTCGCAACCAATGGTGCGAAACACATTCCTAGATGCCCAATATCACCTTTGAGTGGTTTTGAGCGGTTTCGTTCTCGCACCACACAAACTATTTGGCGGGCCCACGGATTCGTGTAAAAACAATATTTCACAACCAATAGTGTGAAACACATCCCTAAATGCCCAAGATCACTTTTGAGTGGTTTTGAGCGGTTTCGTTCTCGCACCACACAAACTTTTCGGCGGGTGCACCGACTCGTAAAAACTGTTTTTCGCAACCAATGGTGCGAAACACATTCCTAGATGCCCAAGATCACTTTTAAGAGGTTTCGAGCGGTTTCGTTCTCACACCACACAAACTTTTTGGAGGGCCCACGGATTCGTGTAAAAACTATTTTTCGCATCCAATGATGCGAAACACATTCCTAGATGACCAAAAACACTTTTGAGTGGTTTTGAGCTGTTTCGTTCTCGCACCACACAAACTTTCCGGCGGGCCCACCGACTTGTAAAAACTATTTTTCGCAACAATGGTGCGAAACACATTCCTATATGCCCAAGATCACTTTTAAGTGGTTTTGAGCGGTTTCGTTCTCACACCACATAAACTTTTTGGCGGGCCCACGGATTCGTGTAAAAACTATTTTTCGCAACCAATGAAGCGAAACACATTCCTAGATGACCAAAAACACTTTTGAGTGGTTTTGAGCGGTTTCGTTCTCGCACCACACAAACTTTCCGGCGGCCCACCGACTCGTAAAAACTATTTTTCGCAACCAATGGTGCGGAACACATTCCTATATGCCCAAGATCACTTTTAAGAGGTTTCGAGCGGTTTCGTTCTCGCACCACACAAACATTTCAGCGGGCCCACCGACTCGTGTAAAAACTATTTCTCGCAACCAATAGTGTGAAACACATCCCTAAATACCCAAGATCACTTTTAAGATGTTTCAAGCGGTTTCGTTCTCGCACCACACAAACTTTTCGTCGGGCCCACCGACTCGTAAAAACTATTTTTCGCAACCAATGGTGCGAAACAAATTCCTTGATGCCCAAGATCACTTTTAAGAGGTTTTGAGCGGTTTCGTTCTCGCACCACACAAACTTTTTGGCGGGCCCACGGATTCGTGTAAAAACTATTTTTCGCAAGCAATGATGCGAAACAGATTCCTAGATGACCAAAAACACTTTTGAGTGGTTTTGAGCTGTTTCGTTCTCGCACCACACAATCTTTCCGGTGGGCCCACCGACTTGTAAAAACTATTTTTCGCAACCAATGGTGCGAAATACATTCCTAGATGCCCAAGATCACTTTTAAGAGGTTTCGAGCGGTTTCGTTCTCGCACCACACAAACTTTTCGGCGGGCCCGCCGACTCGTGTAAAAACTATTTTTCGCAACCAATGGTGCGAAACACATTCCTAGATGCCCAATATTACTTTTAAGAGGTTTCAAGCGGTTTCGTTCTCGCACCACACGAACTTTTCGGTGGACCCACCGCCATGTGTAAAAACTTTTTTTCGCAACCAATGGTGCGAAACACATTCCTATATGCCCAATATCACTTTTAAGAGGTTTCGAGCGGTTTCGTTCTCGCACCACACAAACTTTTTGGCGGGCCCACGGATTCGTGTAAAAACTATGTTTCACATCCAATGGTGCGAAACACATTCCTAGATGACCAAAAACACTTTTGAGTGGTTTTGAGCGGTTTTGTTCTCGCACCATACAATCTTTCCGGCGGGCCCACCGACACGTAAAAACTATTTTTCGCAACAATGGTGCGAAACACATTCCTTGATGCCCAAGATCACTTTTAAGAGGTTTTGAGCGGTTTCGTTCTCGCACCACACAAACTTTTTGGCGGGCCCACGGATTCGTCTAAAAACTATTTTTCGCAACCAATGATGCGAAACACATTCCTAGATGACCAAAAACACTTTTGAGTGGTTTGAGCTGTTTCGTTCTCGCACCACACAATCTTTCCGGTGGGCCCACCGACTTGTAAAAACTATTTTTCACAACAATGGTGCGAAACACATTCCTTGATGCCCAAGATCACTTTTAAGAGGTTTTGAGCGGTTTCGTTCTCGCACCACACAATATTTCCGGAAGGCCGACCGGCTCGTGTAAAAACTATTTTTCGCAACCAATGGTGCGAAACACATTCCTATATACCCAAGATCACTTTTAAGAGGTTTCAAGCGGTTTCGTTCTCGCACCACACAAACATTTCGGAGGGGCCACCGACTCGTGTAAAAACTATTTTTCGCATCCAATGGTGCGAAACACATTCCTAGATGACCAAAAACACTGTTGAGTGGTTTTGAGCGGTTTCGTTCTCGCACCATACAAACTTTTCGGCGGGCCCACCGACAGGTAAAAACTATTTTTCGCAACAATGGTGCGAAACACATTCCTAGATGCCCAAGATCACTTTTAAGAGGTTTCGAGCGGTTTCGTTCTCGCACCACACAAACTTTTTGGCGGGCCCATGGATTCGTGTAAAAACTATGTTTCACAACCAATAGTGTGAAACACATCCTTAAATGCCCAAGATCACTTTTGAGTGGTTTTGAGCGGTTTCGTTCTCGCACGACACAAACTTTCCGGCGGGCCCACCGACTCGTAAAAACTATTTTTCGCAACCAATGGTGCGAAACACATTCCTAGATGCCCAAGATCACTTTTAAGAGGTTTATAGCGGTTTCGTTCTAGCACCACACAAACTTTTTGGCGGGCCCATGGATTCGTGTAAAAACTATGTTTCACAACCAATAGTGTGAAACACATCCCTAAATGCCCAAGATCACTTTTGAGTGGTTTTGAGCGGTTTGGTGCTCGCACCAGACAAACTTTCCGGCGGGCCCACCGACTCGTAAAAACTATTTTTCGCAACCAATGGTGCGAAACACATTCCTAGATGCCCAAGGTCACTTTTAAGAGGTTTCGAGCGGTTTCGTTCTCGCACCACACAAACATTTTGGCGGGCCCACCAACTCGTGTAAAAACTATGTTTCACAACCAATAGTGTGAAACACATCCCTAAATGCCCAAGATCACTTTTGAGTGGTTTTGAGCGGTTTCGTTCTCGCACCACACAAACTTTCCGATGGGCCAACCGACTCGTAAAAACTATTTTTCGCAACCAAGGGTGCGAAACACATTCCTAGATGCCCAATATCACTTTTAAGAGGTTTGGAGCGGTTTCGTTCTCTTACCACTCAAACTTTTTGGCGGGCCCACGGAATCGTGTAAAAACTATTTTTCGCAAGCAATGATGCGGAACACATTCCTAGATGACCAAAAACACTTTTGAGTGGTTTTGAGCTGTTTCGTTCTCGCACCACACAAACTTTCCGGTGGGTCCACTGACTTGTCAAAACTATTTTTCGCAACCAATGGTGCGAAACACATTCCTAGATGCCCAAGATCACTTTTAACAGGTTTCGAGCGGATTCGTTCTCGCACCACACAAACTTTTCGACGGCCCCACCGACTCGTGTAAAAACTATTTTTCGCAACCAATGGTGCGAAACACATTCCTAGATGCCCAAGATCACTTTTAAGAGGTTTCGAGCGGTTTCGTTCTCGCACCACACAAACATTTCGGCGGGCCCACCAACTCGTGTAAAAACTATTTTTCGCATCCAATGGTGCGAAACACATTCCTAGATGACCAAAAACACTTTTGAGTGGTTTTGAGCGGTTTCGTTCTCGCACCATACAAACTTTTCGGCGGGCCCACCGACTCGTAAAAACTATTTTTTGCAACAATGGTGCGAAACACATTCCTAGATGCCCAAGATCACTTTTAAGAGGTTTTGAGCGGTTTCGTTCTCGCACCACATAAACTTTTTGGCGGGCCCACGGATTCATGTAAAAACTATTTTTCGCAACCAATGATGCGAAACACATTCCTAGATGACCAAAAACTCTTATGAGTGGTTTTGAGCGGTTTCGTTCTCGCACCACACAAACTTTCCGGCGGCCCACCGACTCGTAAAAACTATTTTTCGCAACCAATGGTGCGGAACACATTCCTATATGCCCAAGATCACTTTTAAGAGGTTTCGAGCGGTTTCGTTCTCGCACCACACAAACATTTCGGCGGGCCCACCGACTCGTGTAAAAACTATTTCTCGCAACCAATAGTGTGAAACACATCCCTAAATACCCAAGATCACTTTTAAAATGTTTCGAGCAGTTTCGTTCTCGCACCACACAATCTTTCCGGAATGCCGATCGGCTGGTGTAAAAACTATTTTTCGCAACCAATGGTGCGAAACACATTCCTATATGCCCAAGATCACTTTTAAGAGGTTTCGAGCGGTTTCGTTCTCGCCCCACACAAACATTTCGGAGGGCCCACCGACTCGTGTAAAAACTATTTTTCGCATCCAATGGTGCGAAACACATTCCTACATGACCAAAAACACTTTTGAGTGGTTTTGAGCGGTTTCGTGCTCGCACCACACAAACTTTCCGGCGGGCCCACCGACTCGTAAAAACTATTTTTCGCAACCAATGGTGCGAAACACATTCCTAGATGCCCAAGATCACTTTTAAGAGGTTTATAGCGGTTTCGTTCTCGCACCACACAAACTTTTTGGCGGGCCCATGGATTCGTGTGAAAACTATGTTTCACAACCAACAGTGTGAAACACATCCCTAAATGCCCAAGATCACTTTTGAGTGGTTTTGAGAAGTTTCGTGCTCGCACCACACAAACTTTCCGGCGGGCCCACCGACTCGTAAAAACTATTTTTCGCAACCAATGGTGCGAAACACATACCTAGATGCCCAAGGTCAATTTTAAGAGGTTTCAGCGGTTTCGTTCTCGCACCACACAAACTTTTTGCCGGGCCCATGGATTCGTGTAAAAACTATGTTTCACAACCAATAGTGTGAAACACATCCCTAAATGCCCAAGATCACTTTTGAGTGGTTTTGAGCGGTTTCGTTCTCGCACCACACAAACTTTCCGGTGGGCCAACCGACTCGTAAAAACTATTTTTCGCAACCAAGGGTGCGAAACACATTCCTAGATGCCCAATATCACTTTTAAGAGGTTTTGAGCGGTTTCGTTCTCTTACCACTCAAACTTTTCGGTGGGCCCACCGACTCTTAAAAACTATTTTTCGCAACGAATGGTGCGAAACACATTCCTAGATGCCCAAGATCACTTTAAAGAGGTTTTGAGCGGTTTCGTTCTCGCACCACACAAACATTTCGGCGGGCCCATCGACTCGTGTAAAAACTATTTCTCGCATCCAATGGTGCGAAACACATTCCTAGATGACCAAAAACACTTTTGAGTGGTTTTGAGCGGTTTCGTTCTCGCACCATACAAACTTTTCGGCGGGCCCACCGACTCGTAAAAACTATTTTTCGCAACAATGGTGCGAAACAAATTCCTAGATGACCACAAACACTTTTGAGTGGTTTTGAGCGGTTTCGTTCTCGCACCATACAAACTTTTCGGCGGGCCCACCGACTCGTAAAAACTATTTTTCGCAACAATGGTGCGAAACACATTCCTATATGCCCAAGATCACTTTTAAGAGGTTTCGAGCGGTTTCGTTCTCGCACCACACAAACTTTTTGGCGAGCCCACGGATTCGTGTAAAAACTATTTTTCGCAACCAACGATGCGAAACACATTCCTAGATGAGCAAAAATACTTTTGAGTGGTTTTGAGCGGTTTCATTCTCGCACCACACAAACTTTCCGGCGGCCCACCGACTCGTAAAAACTATTTTTCGCAACCAATGGTGCGGAACATATTCCTATATGCCCAAGATCACTTTTAAGAGGTTTCGAGCGGTTTCGTTCTCGCACCACACAAACATTTCGGCGGGCCCACCGACTCGTGTAAAAACTATTTTTCGCAACCAATGGTGCGGAACACATTCCTATATGCCCAAGATTACTTTTAAGAGGTTTCGAGCGGTTTCGTTCTCGCACCACACAAACATTTTGGTGGGCCCACCAACTCGTGTAAAAACTATTTTTCGCATCCAATGGTGCGAAACACATTCCTAGATGACCAAAAACACTTTTGAGTGGTTTTGAGCGCTTTCGTTCTCGCACCATACAAACTTTTCGGCGGGCCCACCGACTCGTAAAAACTATTTTTCGCAACAATGGTGCGAAACACATTCCTAGATGCCCAAGATCACTTTTAAGAGGTTTTGAGCGGTTTCGTTCTCGCACCACACAAACTTTTTGGCGGCCCCACGAATTCGTGTAAAAACTATTTTTCGCAACCAACGATGCGAAACACATTCCTAGATGACCAAAAACACTTTTGAGTGGTTTTGAGCGGTTTCGTTCTCGCACCACACAAACTTTCCGGCGGCCCACCGACTCGTAAAAACTATTTTTCCCAACCAATGGTGCGGAAGACATTCCTATATGCCCAAGATCACTTTTAAGTGGTTTCGAGCGGTTTCGTTCTCGCACCACACAAACTTTCCAGCGGCCCACCGACTCGTAAAAACTATTTTTCGCAACCAATGGTGCGGAACACATTCCTATATGCCCAAGATCACTTTTAAGAGGTTTCGAGCGGTTTCGTTCTCGCACCACACAATCTTTCCGGAAGGCCGACCGGCTCGTGTAAAAACTATTTTTTGCAACCAATGGTGCGAAACACATTCCTATATGCCCAAGATCTCTTTTAAGAGGTTTCGAGCGGTTTCGTTCTCGCACCACACAAACATTTCGGAGGGCCCACCGACTCGTGTAAAAACTATTTTTCGCATCCAATGGTGCGAAACACATTCCTAGATGACCAAAAACACTTTTGAGTGGTTTTGAGCGGTTTCGTTCTGGCACCATACAAACTTTTCGGCGGGCCCACCGACTCGTAAAAACTATTTTTCGCAACAATGGTGCGAAACACATTCCTAAATGCCCAAGATCGCTTTTAAGAGGTTTTGAGCGGTTTCGTTCTCGCACCACACAAACTTTTCGGCGGGCCCACGGATTCGTGTAAAAACTATTTTTCACAACCAATGATGCGAAACACATTCCTAGATGACCAAAAACACTTTTGAGTGGTTTTGAGCGGTTTCGTTCTCGCACCACACAAACATTTCGGCGGGCCCACCGACTCGTGAAAAAACTATTTCTCGCAACCAATGGTGCGAAACACATTCCTAGATGCCCAAGATCACTTTTAACAGGTTTCGAGCGGTTTCGTTCTCGCACCACACAAACTTTTTGGCGGGCCCACGGATTCGTGTAAAAACTATTTTTCGCAAGCAATGATGCGAAGCACATTCCTACATGCCCAAGATCGCTTTTAAGATGCTTCGAGCGGTTTCGTTCTCGCACCACACAATCTTTCCGGAAGGCCGACCGGCTCGTGTAAAAACTATTTTTCGCAACCAATGGTGCGAAATACATTCCAAGATGCCCCAAAACACTTTGGAGTGGTTTCGTTCTCGCACCACACAAACATTTCGGCGGGCCCACCGACTCGTGGAAAAACTATTTTTCGCAACCAATTATGCGAAACACATTCCTAGATGCCCAATATCACTTTTAAGATGTTTCGAGCGGTTTCGTTCTCGCACCACAAAATCTTTCCGGAAGGCCGACCGGCTCGTGTAAAAACTATTTTTCGCAACCAAAGGTGCGAAACACATTCCTATATGCCCAAGATCACTTTTAAGAGGTTTCGAGCGGTTTCGGTCTCGCACCACACAAACATTTCGACGGGCCCACCAACTCGTGTAAAAACTATTTCTCGCAACCAATAGTGCGAAACACATCCCTTAATGCCCAAGATCACTTTTAAGAGGTTTCGAGCGGTTTCGTTCTCGCACCACACAAACTTTTTGGCGGGCCCACGGAGTCGTGTAAAAACTATTTTTCGCAAGCAATGATGCGAAACACATTCCTAGATGACCAAAAACACTTTTGAGTGGTTTTGAGCTGTTTCGTTCTCGCACCACACAAACTTTCCAGCGGGCCCACCGACTTGTAAAAACTATTTTTCGCAACCAATGGTGCGAAACACATTCCTAGATGCCCAAGATCACTTTTAAGAGGTTTCGAGCGGTTTCGTTCTCGCACCGCACAAACTTTTCGGCGGGCCCACTGCCTCGTGTAAAAACAATTTTTCGCAACCAATGGTGCGAAACACATTCCTAGATGCCCTATATCACTTTTAAGAGGTTCAAGCGCTTTCGTTCTCGCACTACACACTTTTCGGCGGGCCCACCGACTCGTGTAAAAACTATTTTTCGCATCCAATGGTGTGAAACACATTCGTAGATGACCAAAAACACTTTTGAGTGGTTTTGAGCGGTTTCGTTCTCGCACCATACAAACTTTCCGGCGGGCCCACCGACTCGTAAAAACTATTTTTCGCAACAATGGTGCGAAACACATTCCTAGATGCCCAAGATCACTTTTCAGAGGTTTTGAGCGGTTTCGTTCTCACACCACACAAACTTTTTGGCGGGCCCACGGATTCGTGTAAAAACTATTTTTCGCAACCAATGAAGCGAAACACATTCCTAGATGACCAAAAACACTTTTGAGTGGTTTTGAGCCGTTTCGTTCTCGCACCACACAAACTTTCCGGCGGGCCCACCGACTCGTAAAAACTATTTTTCGCAACCAATGGTGCGAAACACATTCCTAGATGCCCAAGATCACTTGTAAGAGGTTTCGAGCGGTTTCGTTCTCGCACCACACAATCTTTTCGGCGGGCCCACCGAGTCGTGTAAAAACTATTTTTCGCGACAAATGGAGCGAAATACATTCCAAGATGCCCAAAAACACTTTGGAGTGGTTTCGTTCTCGCACCACACAAACTTTTCGGCGGGCCCACCGACTCGTGTAAAAACTATTTCTCGCAACCAATGGTGCGAAACACATTCCTAGATGCCCAAGATCACTTTTAACAGGTTTCGAGCGGTTTCGTTCTCGCACCACACAAACTTTTTGGCGGGCCCACGGATTCGTGTAAAAACTATTTTTCGCAAGCAATGATGCGAAACACATTCCAAAATGCCCAAGATCACTTTTAAGATGCTTCGAGCGGTTTCGTTCTCGCACCACACAATTTTTCCGGAAGGCCGACCGGCTCGTTTAAAAACTATTTTTCGCAACCAATGGTGCGAAATACATTCCAAGATGCCCAAAAACACTTTGGAGTGGTTTCGTTCTCGCACCACACAAACGTTTCAGCGGGCCCACCGACTCGTGGAAAAACTATTTTTCGCAACCAATTATGCGAAACACATTCCTAGATGCCCAATATCACATTTGTGAGGTTTCGAGCGGTTTCGTTCTCGCACCACACAAACTTTTCGGCGGGCCCACGGACTCGTGTAAAAACTATTTTTCGCAACAAATGGTGCGAAACACATTCATAGATGCCCAAGATCACTTTTAAGAGGATTCGAGCGGTTTCGTTCTCGCACTACACAAACTTTTCGGCGGGCCCACCGACTCGTGTAAAAACTATTTTTCGCATCCAATGGTGTGAAACACATTCCAGGATGACCAAAAACACTTTTGAGTGGTTTTGAGCGGTTTCGTTCTCGCACCATACAAACTTTCCGGCGGGCCCACCGACTCGTGTAAAAACTATTTCTCGCAACCAATGGTGCGAAACACATTCCTAGATGCCACTTTTAACAGGTTTCGAGCAGTTTCGTTCTCGCACCAAACAAACTTTTTGGCGGGCCCACGGATTCGCGTAAAAACTATTTTTCGCAAGCAATGATGCGGAACACATTCCTAAATGCCCAAGATCACTTTTAAGATGCTTCGAGCGGTTTCGTTCTCGCACCACACAATTTTTCCGGAAGGCCGACCGGCTCGTTTAAAAACTATTTTTCGCAACCAATGGTGCGAAACACATTCCAAGATGCCCAAAAACACTTTGGAGTGGTTTCGTTCTCGCACCACACAAACATTTCGGCGGGCCCACGGACTCGTGTAAAAACTATTTTTCGCAAGCAATGATGCGAAACACATTCCTAAATGCCCAAGATCACTTTTAAGATGTTTCGAGCGGTTTCGTTCTCGCACCACACAATCTTTCCGGAAGGCCAACCGGCTCGTGTAAAAACTATTTTTCGCAACCAATGGTGCGAAATACATTCCATGATGCCCAAAAACACTTTGGAGTGGTTTCGTTCTCGCACCACACAAACATTTCGGCGAGCCCACCGACTCGTGTAAAAACTATTTTTCGCAACCAATTATGCGAAACACATTCCTAGACGCCCAATATCACTTTTAAGAGGTTTCGAGCGGTTTCATTCTCGCTCCACACAAACTTTTCGGCGGGCCCACGGACTCTTGTAAAAACTATTTTTCGCAACAAATGGTGCGAAACACATTCCTAGATGCCCAAGAGCACTTTTAAGAGGATTCGAGCGGTTTCGTTCTCGCACTACACAAACTTTTCGGCGGGCCCACCGACTCGTAAAAACTATTTTTCGCAACAATGGTGCGAAACACATTCCTAGATGCCCAAGATCACTTTTGACAGGTTTTGAGCGGTCTCGTTCTCGCACCACACAAACTTTTTGGCGGGCCCACGGATTCGTGTAAAAACTATTTTTCGCGACAAATGGTGCGAAATACATTCCAAGATGCCCAAAAACACTTTGGAGTGGTTTCGTTCTCGCACCACACAAACTTTTCGGCGGGCCCACGGATTCGTGTAAAAACTATTTTTCGCAACCAATGGTGCGAAACACATTCCTAGATGCCCAAGATCACTTTTAAGAGGTTTCGAGGGGTTTCGTTCTCGCACCACACAAACTTTTCGGCGGGGCCACCGACTCGTGTAAAAACTATTTTTCGCAACCAATGGTGCGAAACACATTCCTACATGACCAAAAACACTTTTGAGTGGTTTTGAGCTGTTTCGTTCTCGCTCCACACAAACTTTCCGGTGGGCCATCCGACTCGTAAAAACTGTTTTTTGCAACCAATGGTGCGGAACACATTCCTAGATGCCCAAGATCACTTTAAAGAGGTTTCGAGCGGTTTCGTTCTCGCACCACACAAACTTTTCGGCGGGCCCACCGACTCGTGTAAAAACTATTTTTCGCAACCAATGGTGCGAAACACATTCCTACATGACCAAAAACACTTTTGAGTGGTTTTGAGCTGTTTCGTTCTCGCTCCACACAAACTTTCCGATGGGCCATCCGACTCGTAAAAACTGTTTTTCGCAACCAATGGTGCGAAACACATTCCTAGATGCCCAAGATCACTTTTAAGAGGTTTCGAGCGGTTTCGTTCTCGCACCACACAAACTTTTCGGCGGGCCCACCGACTCGTGTAAAAACTATTTTTCGCAACCAATGGTGCGAAACACATTCCTACATGACCAAAAACACTTTTGTGTGGTTTTGAGCGGTTTCGTTCTCGCACCACACAAACTATCAGCCGTGGCCACCGACTCGTAAAAACTATTTTTCGCAACCAATGGTGCGAAACACATTCCTAGATGCCTAAGATCACATTTAAGAGGTTTCGAGCGGTTACGTTCTCGCACCACACTAACTTTTCGGCGGGCCCACCGACTCGTGTAAAAACTATTTTTCGCAACCAATGGTGCGAAACACATTCCTAGATGCCCAAGATCACTTTTAAGAGGTTTCGAGCGGTTTCGTTCTCGCACCACACAAACTTTCCGGTGGGCCCAACGACTCAAAAAAACTATTTTTCGCAACCAATGGTGCGAAACACATTCCTACATGACCAAAAACACTTTTGTGTGGTTTTGAGCGGTTTCGTTCTCGCACCACACAAACTATCAGCCGTGCCCACCGACTCGTAAAAACTATTTTCCGCAACCAATGGTGCGAAACACATTCCTAGATGCCCAAGATCACTTTTAAGAGGTTTCGAGCGGTTTCGTTCTCGCACCACACAAACTTTCCGGTGGGCCCAACGACTCAAAAAAACTATTTTTCGCAACCAATGGTGCGAAACACATACCTACATGACCAAAAACAGTTTTGAGTGGTTTTGAGCGGTTTGGTTCTCGCACCACACAAACTTTCCGGTGGGCCCACCGACTCGTAAAAACTATTTTTCGCAACCAATGGTGCGAAACACATACCTACATGACCAAAAACACTTTTGAGTGGTTTTGAGCGGTTTGGTTCTCGCACCACGCAAACTTTCCGGTGGGCCCACCGACTCGTAAAAACTATTTTTCGCAACCAATGGTGCGAAACACATTCCTAGATGCCTAAGATCACTTTTAAGAGGTTTCGAGCGGTTTCGTTCTCGCACCACACAAACTTTTCGGCGGGCCCACCGACTCGTGTAAAAACTATTTTTCGCGACCAATGGTGCGAAACACATTCCTAGATGCCCAAGATCACATTTAAGAGGTTTCGAGCGGTTTCGTTCTCGCACCACACAAACATTTTGGGGTGCCCACCGACTCGTGTAAAATCTATTTTTCGCAACCAATGGTGCGCAACACATTCCTACATGACCAAAAACACTTTTGAGTGGTTTTGAGCTGTTTCGTTCTCGCTCCACACAAACTTTCCGGTCGGCCATCTGACTCGCAAAAACTATTTTTCGCAACCAATGGTGCGAAACACATTCCTAGATGCCCAAGATCACTTTTAAGAGGTTTCGAGCGGTTTCGTTCTCGCACCACACAAACTATTCGGCGGGCCCACCGACTCGTGTAAAATCTATTTTTCGCAACCAATGGTGCGAAACACATTTCTACATGACCAAAAACACTTTTGAGTGGTTTTGAGCTGTTTCGTTCTCGCTCCACACAAACTTTCCGGTGGGCCATCCGACTCGTGTAAAAACTATTTTTCGCAACCAATGGTGCGAAACACATTCCTAGATGCCCAAGATCACTTTTAAGAGGTTTCGAGCGGTTTCGTTTTCGCACCACACAAACTTTTCGGCGGGCCCACCGACTCGTGTAAAAACTATTTTTCGCAACCAATGGTGCGAAACACATTCCTACATGACCAAAAACACTTTTGTGTGGTTTTGAGCGGTTTCGTTCTCGCACCACACAAACTATCAGCCGTGCCCACCGACTCGTAAAAACTACTTTTCGCAACAAATGGTGCGAAACACATTCCTAGATGCCCAAGATCACATTTAAGAGGTTTCGAGCGGTTTCGTTCTCGCACCACACAAACATTTCGGCGGGCCCACTGACTCGTGTAAAAACCATTTTTCGCAACCTATGGTGCGAAACACATTCCTACATGACCAAAAACACTTTTGAGTGGTTTTGAGCGGTTTCGTTCTCGCACCACACAAACTTTCAGCTGTGCCCACCGACTCGTAAAAACAATTTTTCGCAACCAATGGTGCGAAACACATTCCTAGAAGCCCAAGATCACTTTTAAGAGGTTTCGAGCGGTTTCGTTCTCGCACAACACAAACTTTTTGGCGAGCCCACGGATTCGTGTAAAAACTATGTTTCACAACCAATAGTGTGAGACACATCCCTAAATGCCCAAGATCACTTTTGAGTGGTTTTGAGCGGTTTCGTTCTCGCGCCACACAAACTTTTCGACGGGCCCACCGACTCGTAAAAACTATTTTTCGCAAGCAATGATGCGAAACACATTCCTAGATGACCAAAAACACTTTTGAGTGGTTTTGAGCGGTTTGGTTCTCGCACCACACAAATTTTCCGGTGGGCCCACCGACTCGTAAAAACTATTTTTCGCAACCAATGGTGCGAAACACGTTCCTAGATGCCTAAGATCACTTTTAAGAGGTTTAGAGCGGTTTCGTTCTCGCACCACACAAACTTTTTGGTGGGCCCACGGATTCGTGTAAAAACTATTTTTCGCAAGCAATGATGCGAAAAACATTCCTAGATGACCAAAAACACTTTTGAGTGGTTTTGAGCTGTTTCGTTCTCGCACCACACAAACTTTCCGGTGGGCCCACCGACTCAAAAAAACTATTTTTTGCAACCAATGGTGCGAAACACATTCCTAGATGCCCAAGATCACTTTTAAGAGGTTTCGAGCGGTTTCGTTCTCGCACCACACAAACTTTTCGGCGGGCCCACCGACTCGTGTATAAACTATTTTTCGCAACCAATGGTGCGAAACACATTCCTAGATGCCCAAGATCACATTTAAGAGGTTTCGAGCGGTTTCGTTCTCGCACCACACAAACATTTCGGCGGGCCCACCGACTCGTGTAAAAACTATTTCTCGCAACCAATAGTGTGAAACACATCCCTAAATGCCCAAGATCACTTTTAAGATGTTTCGAGCGGTTTCGTTCTCGCACCACACAATGTTTCCGGAAGGCGGACTGGCTCGTGCAAAAACTATTTTTCGCAACCAATGGTGCGAAACACATTCCTAAATGCCCAAAAACACTTTGGAGTGGTTTCGTTCCCGTACCACACAAACTTTCTGGCGGGCCCACCGACTCGTGTAAAAACTATTTCTCACAACCAATTATGCGAAACACATTCCTGGATGCCAAAGATCACTTTTAAGAGGTTTCGAGCGGTTTCGTTCTCGCACCACACAGACTTTTCGGCGAGCCCACGGACTCGTGTAAAAACTACTTTTCGCAACAAATGGTGCGAAACACATTCCTAGATGCCCAAGATCACTTTTTAGAGGTTTCGAGCGGTTTCGTTCTCGCACCACACAAACTTTTCGGTGGGCCCACCGACTCGTGTAAAAACCATTTTTCACAACCAATGGTTGCGAAACACATTCCTAGATGCCCAAGATCACATTTAAGAGGTTTCGAGCGGTTTCGTTCTCGCACCACACAAACATTTCGGCGGGCCCACCGACTCGTGTAAAAACTATTTTTCGCAACCAATGGTGCGAAACACATACCTACATGACCAAAAACACTTTTGAGTGGTTTTGAGTTGTTTCGTTCTCGCTCCACACAAACTTTCCGGTGGGCCATCCGACTCGTAAAAACTCTTTTCCGCAACCAATGGTGCGAAACACATTCCTAGATGCCCAAGATCACTTTTAAGAGGTTTCGAGCGGTTTCGTTCTCGCAGCACACAAACTTTCCGGTGGGCCCACCGACTCAAAAAAACTATTTTTCGCAACCAATGGTGCGAAACACATACCTACATGACCAAAAACACTTTTGAGTGGTTTTGAGCGGTTTCGTTCTCGCGCCACACAAACTTTTCGACGGGACCACCGACTCGTAAAAACTATTTTTCGCAAGCAATGATGCGAAACACATTTCTAGATGACCAAAAGCACTTTTGAGTGGTTTTGAGCGGTTTGGTTCTCGCACCAGACAAATTTTCCGGTGGGCCCACCGACTCGTAAAAACTATTTTTCGCAACCAATGGTGCGAAAGACATTCCTAGATGCCTAAGATCACTTTTAAGAGGTTTCGAGCGGTTTCGTTCTCGCACCACACAAACTTTTTGGTGGGCCCACGGATTCGTGTAAAAACTATTTTTCACAAGCAATGATGCGAAACACATTCCTAGATGACCAAAAACACTTTTGAGTGGTTTTGAGCTGTTTCGTTCTCGCACCACACAAACTTTCCGGTGGGCCCACCGACTCAAAAAAACTATTTTTCGCAACCAATGGTGCGAAACACATTCCTAGATGCCCAAGATCACTTTGGAGTGGTTTCGTTCTCGCACCACACAAACTTTCTGGCGGGCCCACCGACTGGTGTAAAAACTATTTTTCGCAACCAATTATGCGAAACACATTCCTGGATGCCAAAGATCACTTTAAGAGGTTTCGAGCGGTTTCGTTCTCGCACCACACAAACTTTTCGGCGAGCCCACGGACTCGTGTAAAAACTACTTTTCGCAACAAATGGTGCGAAACACATTCCTAGATGCCCAAGATCACTTTTTAGAGGTTTCGAGCGGTTTCGTTCTCGCACCACACAAACATTTCGGCGGGCCCACCGACTCGTGTAAAAACTATTTCTCGCAACCAATAGTGTCAAACACATCCCTAAATGCCCAAGATCACTTTTAAGGTGTTTCGAGCGGTTTCGTTCTCGCACCACACAATGTTTCCGGAAGGCGGACTGGCTCGTGTAAAAACTATTTTTCGCAACCAATGGTGCGAAACACATTCCTAGATGCCCAAAAACACTTTGGAGTGGTTTCGTTCTCGCACCACACAAACTTTCTGGCAGGCCCACCGACTCGTGTAAAAACTATTTTTCGCAACCAATTATGCGAAACACATTCCTGGATGCCAAAGATCACTTTTAAGAGGTTTCGAGCGGTTTCGTTCTCGCACCACACAAACTTTTCGGTGAGCCCACGGACTCGTGTAAAAACTACTTTTCGCAACAAATGGTGCGAAACACATTCCTAGATGCCCAAGATCACTTTTTAGAGGTTTCGAGCGGTTTCGTTCTCGCACCACACAAACTTTTCGGTGGGCCCACCGACTCGTGTAAAAACCATTTTTCGCAACCAATGGTGCGAAACACATTCCTACATGACCAAAAACACTTTTGAGTGGTTTTGAGCGGTTTCGTTCTCGCACCACACAAACTTTCAGCTGTGCCCACCGACTCCTAAAAACAATTTTTCGCAACCAATGGTGCGAAACACATTCCTAGATGCCCCAGATCACTTTTAAGAGGTTTCGAGCGGTTTCGTTCTCGCACGACAGAAACTTTTTGGCGAGCCCACGGATTCGTGCCCACCGACTCGTGTATAAACTATTTTTCACAACCAATGGTGCGAAACACATTCCTAGATGCCCAAGATCACATTTAAGAGGTTTCGAGCGGTTTCGTTCTCGCACCACACAAACATTTCGGCGGGCCCACCGACTCGTGTAAAAACTATTTCTCGCAACCAATAGTGTGAAACACATCCCTAAATGCCCAAGATCACTTTTAAGATGTTTCGAGCGGTTTCGTTCTCGCACCACACAATGTTTCCGGAAGGCGGACTGGCTCGTGTAAAAACTATTTTTCGCAACCAATGGTGCTAAACACATTCCTAGATGCCCAAAAACTCTTTGGAGTGGTTTCGTTCTCGCACCACACAAACTTTCTGCTGTGCCCACCGACTCGTAAAAACAATTTTTTGCAACCAATGGTGCGAAACACATTCCTAGATGCCCAAGATCACTTTTAAGAGGTTTCGAGCGGTTTCGTTCTCGCACGACACAAACTTTTTGGCGAGCCCACGGATTAGTGTAAAAACTATGTTTCACAACCAATAGTGTGAGACACATCCCTAAATGCCCAAGATCACTTTTGAGTGGTTTTGAGCGGTTTCGTTCTCGCGCCACACAAACTTTTCGACGGGCCCACCGACTCGTAAAAACTATTTTTCGCAAGCAATGATGCGAAACACAGTCCTAGATGACCAAAAACACTTTTGAGTGGTTTTGAGCGGTTTGGTTCTCGAACCACACAAATTTTCCGATGGGCCCACCGACTCGTAAAAACTATTTTTCGCAACCAATGGTGCGAAACACATTCCTAGATGCCTAAGATCACTTTTAAGAGGTTTAGAGCGGTTTCGTTCTCGCACCACACAAACTTTTCGGTGGGCCCACCGACTCAAAAAAACTATTTTTCGCAACCAATGGTGCGAAACACATTCCTAGATGCCCAAGATCACTTTTAAGAGGTTTCGAGCGGTTTCGTTCTCGCACCACACAAACTTTTCGGCGGGCCCACCGACTCGTGTATAAACTATTTTTCGCAACCAATGGTGCGAAACACATTCCTAGATGCCCAAGATCACATTTAAGAGGTTTCGAGCGGTTTCGTTCTCGCACCACACAAACATTTCGGCGGGCCCACCGACTCGTGTAAAAACTATTTCTCGCAACCAATAGTGTGGAACACATCCCTAAATGCCCAAGATCACTTTTAAGATGTTTCGAGCGGTTTCGTTCTCGCACCACACAATGTTTCCGGAAGGCGGACTGGCTCGTGGAAAAACTATTTTTCGGAACCAATGGTGCGAAACACATTCCTAGATGCCCAAAAACACTTTGGAGTGGTTTCGTTCTCGCACCACACAAACTTTCTGGCGGGCCCACCGACTCGTGTAAAAACTATTTTTCGCAACCAATTATGCGAAACACATTCCTGGATGCCAAAGATCACTTTAAGAGGTTTCGAGCGGTTTCGTTCTCGCACCACACAAACTTTTCGGCGAGCCCACGGACTCGTGTAAAAACTACTTTTCGCAACAAATGGTGCGAAACACATTCCTAGATGCCCAAGATAACTTTTTAGAGGTTTCGAGCGGTTTCGTTCTCGCACCACACAAACTTTTCGGCGAGCCCACGGACTCGTGTAAAAACTATTTTTCGCAACCAATGGTGCGAAACACATTCCTACATGACCAAAAACACTTTTGAGTGGTTTTGAGCGGTTTCGTTCTCGCACCACACAAACTTTCAGCTGTGCCCACCGACTCGTAAAAACAATTTTTCGCAAACAATGGTGCGAAACACATTCCTAGATGCCCAAGATCACTTTTAAGAGGTTTCGAGCGGTTTCGTTCTCGCACGACACAAACTTTTTGGCGAGCCCACGGATTCGTGTAAAAACTATGTTTCACAACCAATAGTGTGAGACACATCCCTAAATGCCCAAGATCACTTTTGAGTGGTTTCGAGCGGTTTCGTTCTCGCGCCACACAAACTTTTCGACGGGCCCACCGACTCGTAAAAACTATTTTTCGCAAGCAATGATGCGAAACACATTCCTAGATGACCAAAAACACTTTTGAGAGGTTTTGAGCGGTTTGGTTCTCGCACCACACAAATTTTCCGGTGGGCCCACCGACTCGTAAAAACTATTTTTCGCAACCAATGGTGCGAAACACATTCCTAGATGCCTAAGATCACTTTCAAGAGGTTTCGAGCGGTTTCGTTCTCGCACCACACAAACTTTTTGGTGGGCCCACGGATTCGTGTAAAAACTATTTTTCGCAAGCAATGATGCGAAAAACATTCCTAGATGACCAAAAACACTTTTGAGTGGTTTTGAGCTGTTTCGTTCTCACACCACACAAACTTTCCAGTGGGCCCACCGACTCAAAAAAACTATTTTTCGCAACCAATGGTGCGAAACACATTCCTAGATGCCCAAGATCACTTTTAAGAGGTTTCGAGCGGTTTCGTTCTCGCACCACACAAACTTTTCGGCGGGCCCACCGACTCGTGTAAAAACTATTTTTCGCAACCAATTATGCGAAACACATTCCTAGATGCCAAAGATCACTTTTAAGAGGTTTCGAGCGGTTTCGTTCTCGAACCACACAAACTTTTCGGCGAGCCCACCGACTCGTGTAAAAACTATTTTTCGCAACAAATGGTGCGAAACACATTCCTAGATGCCCAAGATCACGTTTAAGAGGTTTCGAGCTGTTTCGTTCTCGCACCACACAAACGTTTCGGCGGGCCCACCGACTCGTGTAAAAACTATTTCTCGCAACCAATGGTGCGAAACACATTCCTAGATGCCTAAGATCACTTTTAAGAGGTTTCGAGCGGTTTCGTTCTCGCACCACACAATCTTTTTGGTGGGCCCACGGATTCGTCTAAAAACTATTTTTCGCAAGCAATGATGCGAAAAACATTTCTAGATGACCAAAAACACTTTTGAGTGGTTTTGAGCTGTTTCGTTCTCGCACCACACAAACTTTCCGGTGGGCCCACCGACTCAAAAATACTATTTTTCGCAACCAATGGTGCGAAACACATTCCTAGATGCCCAAGATCACTTTTAAGAGGTTTCGAGCGGTTTCGTTCTCGCACCACACAAACTTTTCGGCGGGCCCACCGACTCGTGTATAAACTATTTTTCGCAACCAATGGTGCGAAACACATTCCTAGATGCCCAAGATCACATTTAAGAGGTTTCGAGCGGTTTCGTTCTCGCACCACACAAACATTTCGGCGGGCCCACCGACTCGTGTAAAAACTATTTCTCGCAACCAATAGTGTGAAACACATCCCTAAATGCCCAAGATCACTTTTAAGATGTTTCGAGCGGTTTCGTTCTCGCACCACAATGTTTCCGGAAGGCGGACTGGCTCGTGTAAAAACTATTTTTCGCAACCAACGGTGCGAAACACATTCCTAGATGCCCAAAAACACTTTGGAGGGGTTTCGTTCTCGCACCACACAAACTTTCTGGCGGGCTCACCGACTCGTGTAAAAACTATTTTTCGCAACCAATTATGCGAAACACATTCCTAGATGCCAAAGATCACTTTTAAGAGGTTTCGAGCGGTTTCGTTCTCGAACCACACAAACTTTTCGGCGAGCCCACGGACTCGTGTAAAAACTATTTTTCGCAACCAATGGTGCGAAACACATTCCTAGATGACCAAAAACACTTTTAAGAGGTTTTGAGCGGATTCGTTCTCTTACCACTCAAACTTTCCGGTGGGCCCACCGACTCGTAAAAACTATTTTTCACAACCAATGATGCGAAACACATTCCTAGATGACCAAAAACACTTTTGAGTGGTTTTGAGCTGTTTCGTTCTCGCACCACACAAACTTTCCGATGGGCCCACCGACTCGTAAAAACTATTTTTCGCAACCAATGGTGCGAAACACATTCCTAGATGCCCAATATCACTTTTAAGAGGTTTTGAGCGGTTTCGTTCTCGCACCACACAAACTTTCCGGTGGGCCCACCGACTCGTAAAAACTATTTTTCACAACCAATGATGCGAAACACATTCCTAGATGACCAAAAACACTTTTGAGTGGTTTTGAGCGGTTTCGTTCTCGCACCACGCAAACTTTCCGCCGGGCCCACCGACTCGTAAAAACTAATTTTCGCAACCAATGGTGCGAAACACATTCCTACATGCCCAAAATCACTTTTAAGAGGTTTCGATCGGTTTCGTTCATGCACCAGACAAACTCTTTGGCGGGCCCACGGATTTGTGTAAAAACTATGTTTCACAACCAATGGTGCAAAACACATTCCTAGATGACCAAAAACACTTTTGAGTGGTTTTGAGCTGTCTCGTTCTCGCACCACACAAACTTTCCGGTGGGCCCACCGACTCGTAAAAACTATTTTTCGCAACCAATGGTGCGAAACACATTCCTAGATGCCCAATATCACTTTTAAGAGGTTTTGAGCGGTTTCGTTCTCGCACCACACAAACTTTCTGGTGGGCCCACCGACTTGTAAAAACTATTTTTCGCAACCAATGGTGCGAAACACATTCCTAGATGCCCAAGATCACTTTTAAGAGGTTTCGAGCGGTTTCGTTCTCGCACCACACAAACATTTCGGCGGGCCCACCGACACGTGTAAAAACTATTTCTCGCAACCAATAGTGTGAAACACATCCCTAAATGCCCAAGATCACTTTTAAGATGCTTCGAGCGGTTTCGTTCTCGCACCACACAATCTTTCAGGAAGGCCGACCGGCTCGTGTAAAAACTATTTTCCGCAACCAATGGTGCGAAATACATTCCAAGATGCCCGAAAACACTTTGGAGTGGTTTCGTTCTCGCACCACACAAATATTTCGGCGGGCCCACCGACTCGCGTAAAAACTATTTTTCGCAAGCAATTATGCGAGACACATTCTTAGATGCCCAATATCACTTTTAAGAGGTTTCGAGCGGTTTCGTTCTCGCACCACACAAACTTTTCGGCGGGCCCACGGACTCGGGTAAAAACTATTTTTCGTAGCCAATGGTGCGAAACACATTCCTAGATGACCAAAAATACTTTGAGTGGTTTTGAGCGGTTTCGTTCTCGCACCACACAAACTTTTCAGCGGGCCCACCGACTCGTAAAAACTATTTTTCGCAACCAATGGTACGAAATACATTCCTAGATGCCCAAGAGCACTTTTAAGAGGTTTCGAGCGGTTTCGTTCTCGCACCACACAAACTTTTTGGCGGGCCCACGGATTCGTGTAAAAACTATATTTCACAACCAATGGTGCAAAACACATTCCTAGATGACCAAAAACACTTTTGAGTGGTTTTGAGTTGTTTCCTTCTCGCACCATACGAACTTTCCGGTAGGCCCACCGACTCATAAAAACTATTTTTCGCAACCAATGGTGCGAAACACATTCTTAGATGCCCAATATCACTTTTAAGAGGTTTCGAGCGGTTCCGTTCTCGCACCACACAAACTTTTCGGCGGGCCCACAGACTCGTAAAAACTATTTTTGGCAACCAATGGTGCGAAACACATTCCTAGATGCCCAAGATCACTTTTAAGAGGTTTCTAGCGGTTTCGTTCTCACACCACACAAACTTTTTGGCGGGCCCACGGATTTGTGTAAAAATTATTTTTCGCAACCAATGATGCGAAACACATTCCTAGATGACCAAAAACACTTTTGAGTGGTTTGAAGCGGTTTCGTTCTCGCACCACACAAACTTTTCGGCGGGCCCACCGACTCGTAAAAACTAGTTTTGGCAACCAATGGTACGAAACACATTCCTAGATGCCCAAGATGACTTTTAAAAGGTTTCGAGCGGTTTCGTTCTCGCACCACACAAACTTTTTGGCGGGCCCACGGATTCGTGTAAAAACTATGTTTCACAACCAATGGTGCAAAACACATTCCTAGATGACCAAAAACACTTTTGAGTGGTTTTGAGCTGTTTCGTTCTCGCACCATACGAACTTGCCAGTGGGCCCACCGACTCGTAAAAACTATTTTTCGCAACCAATGGTGCGAAACACATTCCTAGATGCCTAAGATCACTTTTAAGAGGTTTCTAGCGGTTTCGTTCTCGCACCACACAAACTTTCCGGCGGGCCCACCGACTCGTGTAAAAACTATTTTTCGCAACCAATGGTGCGAAACACATTCCTAGATGACCAAAAACACTTTTGAGTGGTTTTGAGCGGTTTCGTTCTCGCACCACACAAACTTTCCGGCGGGCCCACCGACTCAAAAAAACTATTTTTCGCAACCAATGGTGCGAAACACATTCCTAGATGCGCATGATCACTTTTAAGAGGTTTCGAGCGGTTTCGTTCTCGCACCACACAAATTTTTGGCGGGCCCACGGATTTGTGTAAAAACTATTTTTCGCAACCAATGATGCGAAACACATTCCTAGATGACCAAAAACACTTTTGAGTGGTTTTGAGCGAGAACGATTTTGAGCGGTTTCGTTCTCGCACCATACAAACATTTCGGCGGGCACACCGACTCGTGTAAAAATTATTTCTCGCAACCAATAGTGTGAAACACATCCCTAAATGCCCAAGATCACTTTTAAGATGTTTCGAGCGGTTTCGTTCTCGCACCACACAAACTTTTCGGCGGGCCCACCGACTCGTGTAAAAACTATTTTTCGCAAGCAATGGTGCGAAACACATTCCTATATGCCCAAGATCACTTTTAAGAGGTTTCGAGCGGTTTCGTTCTCGCACACACAAACTTTTCGGCGGGCCCACCGACTCGTGTAAAAACTATTTCTCGCAACCAATAGTGTGAAACACGTCCCTAAATGCCCAAGATCACTTTTAAGATGTTTCGAGAAGTTTCGTTCTCGCATCACACAATCATTCCGGAAGGCCGACCGGCTCGTGTAAAAACTATTTTTCGCAACCAATGGTGCGAAACACATTCTTATATGCCCAAGATCACTTTTAAGAGGTTTCGAGCGGTTTCGTTCTCGCATCACACAAACTTTTCGACGGGCCCACCGACTCGTAAAAACTATTTTTCGCAACCAATGGTGCGAAACACATTCCTATATGCCCAAGATCACTTTTAAGAGGTTTCAAGCGGTTTCGTTCTCGCACCACACAAACGTTTCGGCGGTTCCACCGACTCATGTAAAAACTATTTTTCAAGACCAATGGTGCGAAATACATTCCAAGATGCCCAAAAACACTTTGGAGCGGTTTCGTTATCGCACCACACAAACATTTCGGCGGGCCCACCGACTCGTGTAAAAACTATTTTTCGCAACCAATTATGCGAAACACATTCCTAGATGCCCAATATCACTTTTAAGAGGTTTCGAGCGGTTTCGTTCTCGCACCACACAAACATTCCTGCGGGCCCACCGACTCGTGTAAAAACAATTTTTCGCAACCAATGGTGCGAAACACATTCCTCGATGACCAAAAACACTTTTGAGTGGTTTTGGGCGGTTTCGTTCTCGCACCACACAAACTTTCCGACGGGCCCACCGACTCATAAAACCTATTTTTCGCAACCAATGATGCGAAACACATTCCTAGATACGCAAGATCACTTTTAAGAGGTTTCGAGCGGTTTCGTTCTCGCACCACACAAACTTTTTGGCGGCGCCACGTATTCGTGTAAAAAACTATTTTTCGCAACCAATGATGCTGAAACACATTCCTAGATGACCAAAAACACTTTTGAGTGGTTTTGAGCGGTTTCGTTCTCGCACCACACAAACTTTTCGACAGGCCCACCGACTCGTGTAAAAACTATTTCTCGCAACCAATGGTGCGAAACACATTCCCAGATGACCAAAAACACTTTTGAGTGGTTTTGAGCTGTTTCGTTCTCGCACCACACAAACTTTCCGGTGGGCCCACCGACTTGTAAAAACTATTTTTCGCAACCAATGGTGCGAAACACATTCCTATATGCCCAAGATCACTTTTAAGAGGTTTCGAGCGGTTTCGTTCTCGCACCACACAAACATTTCGGCGGGCCCACCGACTCACGTAAAAACTATTTTTCAGTGACCAATGGTGCGAAATACATTCCAAGATGCGAAAAACACTTTGGAGTGGTTTCGTTCTCGCACCATACAAACATTTCGGCGGGCCCACGACTCGTGTAAAAAACAATTTTTCGCAGCCAATTATGCGAAACACATTGCTAGATGCCCAATATCACTTTTAAGAGGTTTCGAGCGGTTTCGTTCTCGCACCACACAAACTTTTTGGCGGGCCCACGACTCGTGTAAAAACAATTTTTCGCAACCAATGGTGCGAAACACATTCCTGGATGACCAAAAACACCTTTCAGTGGTTTTGAGCGGTTTCATTCTTGCACTACACAAACTTTCCGACGGGCCCACTGACGCGTAAAAACTATTTTTCGCAAACAATGGTGCGAAACAAATTCCTAGATGCCCAAGATCACTTTTAAGAGGTTTCGAGCGGTTTCGTTCTCGCACCACACAAACTTTTCGGCGGGCCCACCGACTCGTGTAAAAACTATTTTTCGCAACCAATGGTGCGAAACACATTCCTAGATGCCCAAGATCACTTTTAAGAGGTTTCGAGCGGTTTCGTTCTCGCACCACACAAACTTTTCGGCGGGCCCACCGACTCGTGTAAAAACTATTTTTCGCAACCAATGGTGCGAAACACATTCCTAGATGCCCAAGATCACTTTTAAGAGGTTTCGAGCGGTTTCGTTCTCGCACCACACAAACTTTTCGGCGGGCCCACCGACTCGTGTAAAAACTATTTTTCGCAACCAATGGTGCGAAACACATTCCTAGATGCCCAAGATCACTTTTAAGAGGTTTCGAGCGGTTTCGTTCTCGCACCACACAAACTTTTCGGCGGGCCCACCGACTCGTGTAAAAACTATTTTTCGCAACCAATGGTGCGAAACACATTCCTAGATGCCCAAGATCACTTTTAAGAGGTTTCGAGCGGTTTCGTTCTCGCACCACACAAACTTTTCGGCGGGCCCACCGACTCGTGTAAAAACTATTTTTCGCAACCAATGGTGCGAAACACATTCCTAGATGCCCAAGATCACTTTTAAGAGGTTTCGAGCGGTTTCGTTCTCGCACCACACAAACTTTTCGGCGGGCCCACCGACTCGTGTAAAAACTATTTTTCGCAACCAATGGTGCGAAACACATTCCTAGATGCCCAAGATCACTTTTAAGAGGTTTCGAGCGGTTTCGTTCTCGCACCACACAAACTTTTCGGCGGGCCCACCGACTCGTGTAAAAACTATTTTTCGCAACCAATGGTGCGAAACACATTCCTAGATGCCCAAGATCACTTTTAAGAGGTTTCGAGCGGTTTCGTTCTCGCACCACACAAACTTTTCGGCGGGCCCACCGACTCGTGTAAAAACTATTTTTCGCAACCAATGGTGCGAAACACATTCCTAGATGCCCAAGATCACTTTTAAGAGGTTTCGAGCGGTTTCGTTCTCGCACCACACAAACTTTTCGGCGGGCCCACCGACTCGTGTAAAAACTATTTTTCGCAACCAATGGTGCGAAACACATTCCTAGATGCCCAAGATCACTTTTAAGAGGTTTCGAGCGGTTTCGTTCTCGCACCACACAAACTTTTCGGCGGGCCCACCGACTCGTGTAAAAACTATTTTTCGCAACCAATGGTGCGAAACACATTCCTAGATGCCCAAGATCACTTTTAAGAGGTTTCGAGCGGTTTCGTTCTCGCACCACACAAACTTTTCGGCGGGCCCACCGACTCGTGTAAAAACTATTTTTCGCAACCAATGGTGCGAAACACATTCCTAGATGCCCAAGATCACTTTTAAGAGGTTTCGAGCGGTTTCGTTCTCGCACCACACAAACTTTTCGGCGGGCCCACCGACTCGTGTAAAAACTATTTTTCGCAACCAATGGTGCGAAACACATTCCTAGATGCCCAAGATCACTTTTAAGAGGTTTCGAGCGGTTTCGTTCTCGCACCACACAAACTTTTCGGCGGGCCCACCGACTCGTGTAAAAACTATTTTTCGCAACCAATGGTGCGAAACACATTCCTAGATGCCCAAGATCACTTTTAAGAGGTTTCGAGCGGTTTCGTTCTCGCACCACACAAACTTTTCGGCGGGCCCACCGACTCGTGTAAAAACTATTTTTCGCAACCAATGGTGCGAAACACATTCCTAGATGCCCAAGATCACTTTTAAGAGGTTTCGAGCGGTTTCGTTCTCGCACCACACAAACTTTTCGGCGGGCCCACCGACTCGTGTAAAAACTATTTTTCGCAACCAATGGTGCGAAACACATTCCTAGATGCCCAAGATCACTTTTAAGAGGTTTCGAGCGGTTTCGTTCTCGCACCACACAAACTTTTCGGCGGGCCCACCGACTCGTGTAAAAACTATTTTTCGCAACCAATGGTGCGAAACACATTCCTAGATGCCCAAGATCACTTTTAAGAGGTTTCGAGCGGTTTCGTTCTCGCACCACACAAACTTTTCGGCGGGCCCACCGACTCGTGTAAAAACTATTTTTCGCAACCAATGGTGCGAAACACATTCCTAGATGCCCAAGATCACTTTTAAGAGGTTTCGAGCGGTTTCGTTCTCGCACCACACAAACTTTTCGGCGGGCCCACCGACTCGTGTAAAAACTATTTTTCGCAACCAATGGTGCGAAACACATTCCTAGATGCCCAAGATCACTTTTAAGAGGTTTCGAGCGGTTTCGTTCTCGCACCACACAAACTTTTCGGCGGGCCCACCGACTCGTGTAAAAACTATTTTTCGCAACCAATGGTGCGAAACACATTCCTAGATGCCCAAGATCACTTTTAAGAGGTTTCGAGCGGTTTCGTTCTCGCACCACACAAACTTTTCGGCGGGCCCACCGACTCGTGTAAAAACTATTTTTCGCAACCAATGGTGCGAAACACATTCCTAGATGCCCAAGATCACTTTTAAGAGGTTTCGAGCGGTTTCGTTCTCGCACCACACAAACTTTTCGGCGGGCCCACCGACTCGTGTAAAAACTATTTTTCGCAACCAATGGTGCGAAACACATTCCTAGATGCCCAAGATCACTTTTAAGAGGTTTCGAGCGGTTTCGTTCTCGCACCACACAAACTTTTCGGCGGGCCCACCGACTCGTGTAAAAACTATTTTTCGCAACCAATGGTGCGAAACACATTCCTAGATGCCCAAGATCACTTTTAAGAGGTTTCGAGCGGTTTCGTTCTCGCACCACACAAACTTTTCGGCGGGCCCACCGACTCGTGTAAAAACTATTTTTCGCAACCAATGGTGCGAAACACATTCCTAGATGCCCAAGATCACTTTTAAGAGGTTTCGAGCGGTTTCGTTCTCGCACCACACAAACTTTTCGGCGGGCCCACCGACTCGTGTAAAAACTATTTTTCGCAACCAATGGTGCGAAACACATTCCTAGATGCCCAAGATCACTTTTAAGAGGTTTCGAGCGGTTTCGTTCTCGCACCACACAAACTTTTCGGCGGGCCCACCGACTCGTGTAAAAACTATTTTTCGCAACCAATGGTGCGAAACACATTCCTAGATGCCCAAGATCACTTTTAAGAGGTTTCGAGCGGTTTCGTTCTCGCACCACACAAACTTTTCGGCGGGCCCACCGACTCGTGTAAAAACTATTTTTCGCAACCAATGGTGCGAAACACATTCCTAGATGCCCAAGATCACTTTTAAGAGGTTTCGAGCGGTTTCGTTCTCGCACCACACAAACTTTTCGGCGGGCCCACCGACTCGTGTAAAAACTATTTTTCGCAACCAATGGTGCGAAACACATTCCTAGATGCCCAAGATCACTTTTAAGAGGTTTCGAGCGGTTTCGTTCTCGCACCACACAAACTTTTCGGCGGGCCCACCGACTCGTGTAAAAACTATTTTTCGCAACCAATGGTGCGAAACACATTCCTAGATGCCCAAGATCACTTTTAAGAGGTTTCGAGCGGTTTCGTTCTCGCACCACACAAACTTTTCGGCGGGCCCACCGACTCGTGTAAAAACTATTTTTCGCAACCAATGGTGCGAAACACATTCCTAGATGCCCAAGATCACTTTTAAGAGGTTTCGAGCGGTTTCGTTCTCGCACCACACAAACTTTTCGGCGGGCCCACCGACTCGTGTAAAAACTATTTTTCGCAACCAATGGTGCGAAACACATTCCTAGATGCCCAAGATCACTTTTAAGAGGTTTCGAGCGGTTTCGTTCTCGCACCACACAAACTTTTCGGCGGGCCCACCGACTCGTGTAAAAACTATTTTTCGCAACCAATGGTGCGAAACACATTCCTAGATGCCCAAGATCACTTTTAAGAGGTTTCGAGCGGTTTCGTTCTCGCACCACACAAACTTTTCGGCGGGCCCACCGACTCGTGTAAAAACTATTTTTCGCAACCAATGGTGCGAAACACATTCCTAGATGCCCAAGATCACTTTTAAGAGGTTTCGAGCGGTTTCGTTCTCGCACCACACAAACTTTTCGGCGGGCCCACCGACTCGTGTAAAAACTATTTTTCGCAACCAATGGTGCGAAACACATTCCTAGATGCCCAAGATCACTTTTAAGAGGTTTCGAGCGGTTTCGTTCTCGCACCACACAAACTTTTCGGCGGGCCCACCGACTCGTGTAAAAACTATTTTTCGCAACCAATGGTGCGAAACACATTCCTAGATGCCCAAGATCACTTTTAAGAGGTTTCGAGCGGTTTCGTTCTCGCACCACACAAACTTTTCGGCGGGCCCACCGACTCGTGTAAAAACTATTTTTCGCAACCAATGGTGCGAAACACATTCCTAGATGCCCAAGATCACTTTTAAGAGGTTTCGAGCGGTTTCGTTCTCGCACCACACAAACTTTTCGGCGGGCCCACCGACTCGTGTAAAAACTATTTTTCGCAACCAATGGTGCGAAACACATTCCTAGATGCCCAAGATCACTTTTAAGAGGTTTCGAGCGGTTTCGTTCTCGCACCACACAAACTTTTCGGCGGGCCCACCGACTCGTGTAAAAACTATTTTTCGCAACCAATGGTGCGAAACACATTCCTAGATGCCCAAGATCACTTTTAAGAGGTTTCGAGCGGTTTCGTTCTCGCACCACACAAACTTTTCGGCGGGCCCACCGACTCGTGTAAAAACTATTTTTCGCAACCAATGGTGCGAAACACATTCCTAGATGCCCAAGATCACTTTTAAGAGGTTTCGAGCGGTTTCGTTCTCGCACCACACAAACTTTTCGGCGGGCCCACCGACTCGTGTAAAAACTATTTTTCGCAACCAATGGTGCGAAACACATTCCTATATGCCCAAGATCACTTTTAAGAGGTTTCGAGCGGTTTCGTTCTCGCACCACACAAACATTTCGGCGGGCCCACCGACTCACGTAAAAACTATTTTTCGTGACCAATGGTGCGAAATACATTCCAAGATGCCGAAAAACACTTTGGAGTGGTTTCGTTCTCGCACCATACAAACATTTCGGCGGGCCCACCGACTCGTGTAAAAACAATTTTTCGCAGCCAATTATGCGAAACACATTGCTAGATGCCCAATATCACTTTTAAGAGGTTTCGAGCGGTTTCGTTCTCGCACCACACAAACTTTTTGGCGGGCCCACGGACTCGTGTAAAAACAATTTTTCGCAACCAATGGTGCGAAACACATTCCTGGATGACCAAAAATATTTTGAGTGGTTATGAGCGGTTTCGTTCTCGCACCACACAAACTTTTCGACGGGCCCACAGACTCGTGTCAAAACTATTTTTCGCAACCAATGGTGCGAAACACATTCCTAGATAACCAAAAACACTTTTGAGTGGTTTTGAGCGGTTTGGTTCTCGCACCACACAAACTTTCCGGCGTCCCCACCGACTCGTAAAAACTATTTTTCGCAACCAATGGTGCGAAACACATTCCTAGATGACCAAAAACACTATTGAGTGGTTTTGAGCGGTTTCGTTCTCGCACCACACAAACTTTTCGACGGGCCCACCGACTCGTAAAAACTATTTTTCGCAACCAATGGTGCGAAACACATTCCTATATGCCCAAGATCACTTTTAAGAGGTTTCGAGCGGTTTCGTTCTCGCACCACACAAACATTTCGGCGGGCCCACCGACTCATGTAAAAACTATTTTTCGCGACCAATAGTTTGCAATACATTCCAAGATGCCCAAAAACACTTTCGAGTGGTTTCGTTCTCGCACCATACAAACATTTCGGCGGGCCCACCGACTCGTGTAAAAACAATTTTTCGCAACCAATGCTGCGAAACACATTCCTAGATGACCAAAAATACTTTGAGTGGTTTTGAGCGGTTTCGTTCTCACACCACACAAACTTTTCGGCGGGCCCACGGACTCGTGTCAAAACTATTTTTCGCAACCAATGGTGCGAAACACATACCTACATGACCAAAAACACTTTTGAGTGGTTTGGTTCTCGCACCACACAAACTTTCCGGTGGGCCCACCGACTCGTAAAAACTATTTTTCGCAACCAATGGTGCGAAACACATACCTACATGACCAAAAACACTTTTGAGTGGTTTTGAGCGGTTTGGTTCTCGCACCACACAAACTTTCCGTGCCCACCGACTCGTAAAAACTATTTTTCGCAACCAATTATGCGAAACACATTCCTGGATGACCAAAAACACTTTTGAGTGGTTTTGGGCGGTTTCGTTCTCGCACCACACAAACTTTCTGACGGGCCCACCGACTCGTAAAAACTATTTTTCGCAACCAATGGTGCGAAACACATTCCTAGATGCCCAATATCACTTTTAAGAGGTTTCGAGCGGTTTCGTTCTCGCACCAGACAAACATTTCGGCGGGCCCACCGACTCGTGTAAAAACTATTTTTCGCAACCAATTATGCGAAACACATTCCTAGATGCCCAAGATCACTTTTAAGAGGTTTCGAGCGGTTTCGTTCTTGCACCACACAAACATTTCGGCGGTCCCACCGACTCATGTAAAAACTTTTTTTCGCGACCAATGGTGCGAAATACATTCCAAGATGCCCAAAAAGACTTTGGAGTGGTTTCGTTATCGCACCATACAAACATTTCGGCGGGTCCACCGACTCGTGTAAAAACTATTTTTCGCAACCAATTATGCGAAACACATTCCTGGATGACCAAAAACACTTTTGAGTGGTTTTGGGCGGTTTCGTTCTCGCACCACACAAACTTTCCGACGGGCCCACCGACTCATAAAACCTATTTTTCGCAACCAATGGTGCGAAACACATTCCTAGATGCGCAAGATCACTTTTAAGAGGTTTCGAGCGGTTTCGTTCTCGCACCACACAAAGTTTTTGGCGGGCCCACGGACTCGTGTAAAAACAATTTTTCGCAACCAATGGTGCGAAACACATTCCTAGATGACCAAAAATACTTTGAGTGGGTTTGAGCGGTTTCGTTCTCGCACCACACAAACTTTTCGGCGGGCCCACAGACTCGTGTCAAACGTATTTTTCGCAACCAATGGTGCGAAACACATTCCTAGATGACCAAAAACACTTTTGAGTGGTTTTGAGCGGTTTGGTTCTCGCACCACACAAACTTTCCGGCGTGCCCACCGACTCGTAAAAACTATTTTTCGCAACCAATGGTGCGAAACACATTCCTATATGCCCAAGATCACTTTTAAGAGGTTTCGAGCGGTTTCGTTCTCGCACCACACAAACATTTCGGCGGGCCCACCAACTCGTGTAAAAACTATTTCACGCAACCAATAGTGTGAAACACATCCCTAAATGCCCAAGATCACTTTTAAGATGTTTCGAGCGGTTTCGTTCTCGCATCACACAATCTTTCCGGAAGGCCGACCGGCTCGTGTAAGAACTATTTTTCGCAACCAATGGTGCGAAACACATTCCTAGATGACCAAAAACACTTTTGAGTGGTTTTGAGCGGTTTCGTTCTCGCACCACACAAACTTTTCGACGGGCCCACCGACTCGTAAAAACTATTTTTCGCAACCAATGGTGCGAAACACATTCCTATATGCCCAAGATCACTTTTAAGAGGTTTCGAGCGGTTTCGTTCTCGCACCACACAAACATTTCGGCGGGCCCACGGACTCATGTAAAAACTATTTTTCGCGACCAACGGTGCGAAATACATTCCAAGATGCCCAAAAACACTTTCGAGTGGTTTCGTTCTCGCACCATACAAACATTTCGGCGGGCCAACCGACTCGTGTAAAAACTATTTTTCGCAACCAATTATGCGAAACACACTCCTAGACGCCCAATATCACTTTTAAGAGGTTTCGAGCGGTTTCGTTCTCGCACCACACAAACTTTTTGGCGGGCCCACGGACTCGTGTAAAAACTATTTTTCGCAACTAATGGTGCGAAACACATTCCTATATGCCCAAGATCACTTTTAAGAGGTTTCGAGCGGTTTCGTTCTCGCACCACACAAACATTTCGGCGGGCCCACCGACTAATGTAAAAACTATTTTTCGCGACCAATGGTGCAAAATACATTCCAAGATGCCCAAAAACACTTTGGAGTGGTTTTGTTCTCGCACCAGACAAACATTTCGGCGGGCCCACCGACTCGTGTAAAAACTATTTTTCGCCACCAATTATGCGAAACACATTCCTAGATGCCCAAGATCACTGTTAAGAGGTTTCGAGAGGTTTCGTTCTCGCACCACACAAACATTCCGGCGGGCCCACCGACTCGTGTAAAAACAATTTTTCGCAACCAATGGTGCGAAACACATTCCTAGATGCGCAAGATCACTCTTAAGAGGTTTCGAGCGGTTTCGTTCTCGCACCACACAAACTTTTCGGCGGGTCCACCGACTCGTGTAAAAACTATTTTTCGCAACCAATGGTGCGAAACACATTCGTAGATGAGCAAAAAACACTTTTGAGTTGTTTTGAGCGGTTTGGTTCTCGCACCACACAAACTTTCCGGCGTGCCCACCGACTCGTAAAAACTATTTTTCGCAACTAATGGTGCGAAACACATTCCTATATGCCCAAGATCACTTTTAAGAGGTTTCGAGCGGTTTCGTTCTCGCACCACACAAACATTTCGGCGGGCCCACCGACTAATGTAAAAACTATTTTTCGCGACCAATGGTGCAAAATACATTCCAAGATGCCCAAAAACACTTTGGAGTGGTTTTGTTCTCGCACCAGACAAACATTTCGGCGGGCCCACCGACTCGTGTAAAAACTATTTTTCGCCACCAATTATGCGAAACACATTCCTAGATGCCCAAGATCACTGTTAAGAGGTTTCGAGAGGTTTCGTTCTCGCACCACACAAACATTCCGGCGGGCCCACCGACTCGTGTAAAAACAATTTTTCGCAACCAATGGTGCGAAACACATTCCTAGATGCGCAAGATCACTCTTAAGAGGTTTCGAGCGGTTTCGTTCTCGCACCACACAAACTTTTCGGCGGGTCCACCGACTCGTGTAAAAACTATTTTTCGCAACCAATGGTGCGAAACACATTCGTAGATGAGCAAAAAACACTTTTGAGTTGTTTTGAGCGGTTTGGTTCTCGCACCACACAAACTTTCCGGCGTGCCCACCGACTCGTAAAAACTATTTTTCGCAACCAATGGTGCGAAACACATTCCTAGATGACCAAAAACACTTTTGAGTGGTTTTGAGCGGTTTCGTTCTCGCACCAGACAAACATTTCGGCGGGCCCACCGACTCGTGTAAAAACTATTTTTCGCCACCAATTATGCGAAACACATTCCTAGATGCCCAAGATCACTGTTAAGAGGTTTCGAGAGGTTTCGTTCTCGCACCACACAAACATTCCGGCGGGCCCACCGACTCGTGTAAAAACAATTTTTCGCAACCAATGGTGCGAAACACATTCCTAGATGCGCAAGATCACTCTTAAGAGGTTTCGAGCGGTTTCGTTCTCGCACCACACAAACTTTTCGGCGGGTCCATCGACTCGTGTAAAAACTATTTTTCGCAACCAATGGTGCGAAACACATTCGTAGATGAGCAAAAAACACTTTTGAGTTGTTTTGAGCGGTTTGGTTCTCGCACCACACAAACTTTCCGGCGTGCCCACCGACTCGTAAAAACTATTTTTCGCAACCAATGGTGCGAAACACATTCCTATATGCCCAAGATCACTTTTAAGAGGTTTCGAGCTGTTTCGTTCTCGCACCACACAAACATTTCGGCGGGCCCACCAACTCGTGTAAAAACTATTTGACGCAACCAATAGTGTGAAACACATCCCTAAATGCCCAAGATCACTTTTAAGATGTTTCGAGCGGTTTCGTTCTCGCATCACACAAACATTTCGGCGGTCCCAACGACTCATGTAAAAACTATTTTTCGCGACCAACGGTGCGAAATACATTCCAAGATGCCCAAAAACACTTTGGAGTGGTTTCGTTCTCGCACCAGACAAACATTTCGGCGGGCCCACCGACTCGTGTAAAAACTATTTTTCGCAACCAATTATGCGAAACACATTCCTAGATGCCCAAGATCACTTTTAAGAGGTTTCGAGCGGTTTCGTTCTCGCACCACACAAACTTTCCGGCGGGCCCACCGACTCGTGTAAAAACAATTTTTCGCAACCAATGGTGCGAAACACATTCCTAGATGCGCAAGATCACTCTTAAGAGGTTTCGAGCGGTTTCGTTCTCGCACCACACAAACTTTTCGGCAGGTCCACCGACTCGTGTAAAAACTATTTTTCGCAAAAATGGTGCGAAACA
Organism: Oryza officinalis; assembly: GCA_008326285.1. Taxonomy (NCBI): domain Eukaryota; kingdom Viridiplantae; phylum Streptophyta; class Magnoliopsida; order Poales; family Poaceae; genus Oryza; species Oryza officinalis. The sequence goes on along the minus strand of BDMV01000006.1, from coordinate 27,486,197 downwards.
CATTCGTAGATGAGCAAAAACACTTTTGAGTTGTTTTGAGCGGTTTGGTTCTCGCACCACACAAACTTTCCGGCGTGCCCACCGACTCGTAAAAACTATTTTTCGCAACCAATGGTGCGAAACACATTCCTATATGCCCAAGATCACTTTTAAGAGGTTTCGAGCGGTTTCGTTCTCGCACCACACAAACATTTCGGCGGGCCCACCAACTCGTGTAAAAACTATTTCACGCAACCAATAGTGTGAAACACATCCCTAAATGCCCAAGATCACTTTTAAGATGTTTCGAGCGGTTTCGTTCTCGCATCACACAATCTTTCCGGAAGGCCGACCGGCTCGTGTAAGAACTATTTTTCGCAACCAATGGTGCGAAACACATTCCTAGATGACCAAAAGCACTTTTGATTGGTTTTGAGCGGTTTCGTTCTCGCACCACACAAACTTTTCGACGGGCCCACCGACTCGTAAAAACTATTTTTCGCAACCAATGGTGCGAAACACATTCCTATATGCCCAAGATCACTTTTAAGAGGTTTCGAGCTGTTTCGTTCTCGCACCACACAAACATTTCGGCGGGCCCACCAACTCGTGTAAAAACTATTTGACGCAACCAATAGTGTGAAACACATCCCTAAATGCCCAAGATCACTTTTAAGATGTTTCGAGCGGTTTCGTTCTCGCATCACACAATCTTTCCGGAAGGCCGACCGGCTCGTGTAAGAACTATTTTTCGCAACCAATGGAGCGAAACACATTCCTAGATGACCAAAAACACTTTTGAGTGGTTTTGAGCGGTTTCGTTCTCGCACCACACAAACTTTTCGACGGGCCCACCGACTCGTAAAAACTATTTTTCGCAACCAATGGTGCGAAACACATTCCTATATGCCCAAGATCACTTTTAAGAGGTTTCGAGCGGTTTCGTTCTCGCACCACACAAACATTTCGGCGGGCCCACCGACTAATGTAAAAACTATTTTTCGCGACCAATGGTGCGAAATACATTCCAAGATGCCCAAAAACACTTTGGAGTGGTTTTGTTCTCGCACCAGACAAACATTTCGTCGGGCCCATCGACTCGTGTAAAAACTATTTTTCGCCACCAATTATGCGAAACACATTCCTAGATGCCCAAGATCACTGTTAAGAGGTTTCGATAGGTTTCGTTCTCGCACCACACAAACATTCCGGCGGGCCCACCGACTCGTGTAAAAACAATTTTTCGCAACCAATGGTGCGAAACACATTCCTAGATGCGCAACATCACTCTTAAGAGGTTTCGAGCGGTTTCGTTCTCGCACCACACAAACTTTTCGGCGGGTCCACCGACTCGTGTAAAAACTATTTTTCGCAACCAATGGTGCGAAACACATTCGTAGATGAGCAAAAAACACTTTTGAGTTGTTTTGAGCGGTTTGGTTCTCGCACCACACAAACTTTCCGGCGTGCCCACCGACTCGTAAAAACTATTTTTCGCAACCAATGGTGCGAAACACATTCCTATATGCCCAAGATCACTTTTAAGAGGTTTCGAGCGGTTTCGTTCTCGCACCACACAAACATTTCGGCGGGCCCACCGACTCGTGTAAAAACTATTTTTCGCGACCAATGGTGCGAAATACATTCCAAGATGCCCAAAAACACTTTGGAGTGGTTTTGTTCTCGCACCAGACAAACATTTCTGCGGGCCCACCGACTCGTAAAAACTATTTTTCGCAACCAATGGTGCGAAACACATTCCTAGATGCCCAAGATCACTGTTAAGAGGTTTCGAGCGGTTTCGTTCTCGCACCACACAAACTTTCCGGTGGGCCCTCCGACTCGTGTAAAAATAATTTTTCGCAACCAATGGTGCGAAACACATTCCTAGATGCGCAAGATCACTCTTAAGAGGTTTCGAGCGGTTTCGTTCTCGCACCACACAAACTTTTCGGCAGGCTCACCGACTCGTGTAAAAACTATTTTTCGCAACCAATGGTGTGAAACACATTCGTAGATGACCAAAAACACTTTTGAGTTGTTTTGAGCGGTTTGGTTCTCGCACCACACAAACTTTCCGGCGTGCCCACCGACTCGTAAAAACTATTTTTCGCAACCAATGGTGCGAAACACATGCCTATATGCCCAAGATCACTTTTAAGAGGTTTCGAGCGGTTTCGTTCTCGCACCACACAAACATTTCGGCGGGCCCACCAACTCGTGTAAAAACTATTTCACGCAACCAATAGTGTGAAACACATCTCTAAATGCCCAAGATCACTTTTAAGATGTTTCGAGCGGTTTCGTTCTCGCATCAGACAATCTTTCCGGAAGGCCGACCGGCTCGTGTAAGAACTATTTTTCGCAACCAATGGTGCGAAACACATTCCTAGATGACCAAAAACACTTTTGAGTGGTTTTGAGCGGTTTCGTTCTCGCACCACACAAACTTTTCGACGGGCCCACTGACTCGTAAAAACTATTTTTCGCAACCAATGCTGCGAAACACATTCCTATATGCCCAAGATCACTTTTAAGAGGTTTCGAGCGGTTTCGTTCTCGCACCAGACAAACATTTCGGCGGGCCCACCGACTCATGTAAAAACTATTTTTCACGACCAATGGTGCGAAATACATTCCAAGATGCCCAAAAACACTTTCGAGTGGTTTCGTTCTCGCACCATACAAACATTTCGGCGGCCCCACCGACTCGTGTAAAAACTATTTTTCGCAACCAATTATGCGAAACACATTCCTAGATGCCCAATATCACTTCTAAGAGGTTTCGAGCGGTTTCATTCTCGCACCACACAAACTTTTTGACGGGCCCACGGACTCGTGTAAAAACTATTTTTCGCAACCAATTATGCGAAACACATTCCTAGATGCCCAATATCACTTTTAAGAGGTTTCGAGCGGTTTCGTTCTCGCACCACACAAACTTTTTGGCGGGCCCACGGACTCGTGTAAAAACTATTTTTCGCAACCAATGGTGCGAAAGACATTCCTATATGCCCAAGATCACTTTTAAGAGGTTTTGAGCGGTTTCGTTCTCGCACCACACAAACATTTCGGCGGGCCCACCGACTCATGTAAAAACTATTTTTCGCGACCAATGGTGCGAAATACATTCCAAGATGCCCAAAAACACTTTGGAGTGGTTTCGTTCTCGCACCATACAAACATTTCGGCGGGCCCTCCGACTCGTGTAAAAACTATTTTTCGCAACCAATTATGCGAAACACATTCCTAGATGCCCAAGATCACTTTTAATTCGTTTCGAGCGGTTTCGTTCTCGCACCACACAAACTTTTCGGCGGGCCCACCGACTCGTGTAAAAACAATTTTTCGCAACCAATGGTGCGAAACACATTCCTGGATGACCAAAAACACTTTTGAGTGGTTTTGAGCGGCTTCGTTCTCGCACCACACAAACTTTCCGGCGGGCCCACCGACAAACTATTTTTCGCAACCAATGGTGCGAAACACATTCCTAGATGCGCAAGATCACTTTAAAGAGGTTTCGAGCGGTTTCGTTCTCGCACCACACAAACTTTTCGGCGGGCCCACCGACTCGTGTGAAAACTATTTTTCGCAACCAATGGTGCGAAACACATTCGTAGATGACCAAAAACACTTTTGAGTTGTTTTGAGCAGGTTGGTTCTCGCACCACACAAACTTTCCGGCGTGCCCACCGACTCGTAAAAATTATTTTTCGCAACCAATGGTGCGAAACACATTCCTAGATGCCCAAGATCACTTTTAAGAGGTTTCGAGCGGTTTCGTTCTCGCACCACACAAACATTTCGGCGGGCCCACCGACTCGTGTAAAAACTATTTCTCGCAACCAATAGTGTGAAACACATCCCTAAATGCCCAAGATCACTTTTAAGATGTTTCGAGCGGTTTCGTTCTCGCATCACACAATCTTTCCAGAAGGCCGACCGGCTCGTGTAAAAACTATTTTTCGCAACCAATGCTGCGAAACACATTCCTAGATGACCAAAAACACCTTTGAGTGGTTTTGAGCGGTTTCGTTCTCACACCACACAAACTTTTCGACGGGCCCACCGACTCGTAAAAACTATTTTTCGCAACCAATGGTGCGAAACACATTCCTATATGCCCAAGATCACTTTTAAGAGGTTTCGAGCGGTTTCGTTCTCGCACCACACAAACATTTCGGCGGGCCCACCGACTCATGTAAAAATTATTTTTTGCGACCAATGGTGCGAAATACATTCCAAGATGCCCAAAAACACTTTGGAGTGGTTTCGTTCTCGCACCACACAAACATTTCGGCGGGCCCACCGACTCGTGTAAAAACTATTTTTCGCAACCAATTATGCGAAACACATTCCTAGATGCCCAATATCACTTTTAAGAGGTTTCGAGCGGTTTCGTTCTCGCACCACACAAACTTTTTGGCGCGCCCACGGACTCGTGTAAAAACTATTTTTCGCAACCAATGGTGCGAAACACATTCCTATATGCCCAAGATCACTTTTAAGAGGTTTCGAGCGGTTTCGTTCTCGCACCACACAAACATTTCGGCGGGCTCACCGACTCATGTAAAAACTATTTTTCACGATCAATGGTGCGAAATACATTCCAAGATGCCCAAAAACACTTTGGAGTGGTTTCGTTCTCGCACCACACAAACATTTCGGCGGGCCCACCGACTCGTGTAAAAACTATTTTTCGCAACCAATTATGCGAAACACATTCCTAGATGCCCAATATCACTTTTAAGAGGTTTCGAGCGGTTTCGTTCTCCCACCACACAAACTTTTTGGCGGGCCCACGGACTCGTGTAAAAACTATTTTTTGCAACCAATGGTGCGAAACACATTCCTATATGCCCAAGATCACTTTTAAGAGGTTTGGAGCGGTTTCGTTCTCGCACCACACAAACTTTTTGGCGCGCCCACGGACTCGTGTAAAAACAATATTTCGCAACCAATGGTGCGAAACACATTCCTAGATGACCAAAAACACTTTGGAGTGGTTTCGTTCTCGCACCACACAAACATTTCGGCGGGCCCACCGACTCGTGTAAAAACTATTTTTCGCAACCAATTATGCGAAACACATTCCTAGATGCCCAATATCACTTTTAAGAGGTTTCGAGCGGTTTCGTTCTCCCACCACACAAACTTTTTGGCGGGCCCACGGACTCGTGTAAAAACTATTTTTTGCAACCAATGGTGCGAAACACATTCCTATATGCCCAACATCACTTTTAAGAGGTTTCGAGCGTTTTCGTTCTCGCACCACACAAACATTTCGGCGGGCCCACCGACTCATGTAAAAACTATTTTTCGCGACCAATGGTGCGAAATACATTCCAAGATGCCCAAAAACACTTTGGAGTGGTTTCATTCTCGCACCATACAAACATTTCGGCAGGCCCACCGACTCGTGTAAAAACTATTTTTCGCCACCAATTATGCGAAACACATTCCTAGATGCCCAATATCACTTTTAAGACGTTTCGAGCGGTTTCGTTCTCGCACCACACAAACTTTTTGGCGGGCCCATGGACTCGTGTAAAAACTATTTTTCGCAACCAATGGTGCGAAACACATTCCTATATGCCCAAGATCTCTTTTAAGAGGTTTCGAGCGTTTTCGTTCTCGCACCACACAAACATTTCGGCGGGCCCACCGACTCAGGTAAAAACTATTTTTCGCGACCAATGGTGCGAAATACATTCCAAGATGCCCAAAAACACTTTGGAGTGGTTTTGTTCTCGCACCATACAAACATTTCGGCAGGCCCACCGACTCGTGTAAAAACTATTTTTCGCAACCAATTATGCGAAACACATTCCTAGATGCCCAAGATCACTTTTAATTGGTTTCGAGCGGTTTCGTTCTCGCACCACACAAACTTTTTGGCGGGCCCACGGATTTGTGTAAAAACTATTTTTCGCAACCAATGATGCGAATCACATTCCTAGATGACCAAAAACACATTTGAGTGGTTTTGAGCGGTTTCGTTCTTGCACCATACAAACTATCCGGTGGGCCCACCGACCCGTAAAAACTATTTTTCGCAACCAATGGTGCGAAACACATTCCTAGGTGCCCAATATCACTTTTAAGAGGTTTTGAGCGGTTTCGTTCTTTTACCACTCAAACTTTCCAGTGGGCCCACCGACTCGTAAAAACTATTTTTCGCAACCAATGGTGCGAAACTCATTCCTAGATGCCCAAGATCACTTTTAAGAGGTTTCGAGCGGTTTCGTTCTCGCACCGCACAAACATTTCGGCGGGCACACCGACTCGTGTAAAAATTATTTCTCGCAACCAATGGTGTGAAACACATCCCTAAATGCCCAACATCACTTTTAAGATGTTTCGAGCGGTTTCGCTCTCGCACCACACAATCTTTCCGGAAGGCCGACCGGCTCGTGTAAAAACTATTTTTTGCAACTAATGGTGCGAAACACATTCCTAGATTCCCAAGATCACTTTTAAGAGGTTTCGAGCGGTTTCGTTCTCGCACCACACAAACATTTCGCCGGGCCCACCAACTCGTGTAAAACTATTTCATGCAACCAATAGTGTGAAACACATCTCTAAATGCCCAAGATCACTTTTAAGATGTTTCGAGCGGATTCGTTCTCGCATCAGACAATCTTTCCGGAAGGCCGACCGGCTCGTGTAAGAACTATTTTTCGCAACCAATGGTGCGAAACACATTCCTAGATGACCAAAAACACTTTTGAGTGGTTTTGAGCGGTTTCGTTCCCGCACCACACAAACTTTTCGACGGGCCCACTGACTCGTGAAAACTATTTTTCGCAACCAATGGTGCGAAACACATTCCTATATGCCCAAGATCACTTTTAAGAGGTTTCGAGCGGTTTCGTTCTCGCACCAGACAAACATTTCGGCGGTTTATAAAAACCCACCGACTCATGTAAAAACTATTTTTCATGACCAATGGTGCGAAATACATTCCAAGATGCCCAAAAACACTTTCGAGTGGTTTCGTTCTCGCACCAAACAAACCTTTCGGTGGGCCCACCGACTCGTGTAAAAACTATTTTTCGCAACCAATTATGCGAAACACATTCCTAGAAGCCCAAGATCACTTTTAAGAGGTTTCGAGCGGTTTCGTTCTCGCACCACAAAAACTTTTTGGCGCGCCCACGGATTTGTGTAAAAACTATGTTTCGCAACCAATGGTGCGAAACACATTCCTAGAAGAAAAAAACACTTTTGAGGGGTTTTGAGCTGTTTCGTTCTCGGACCATACAAACTTTCCGGTGGGCCCACCGACTCGTAAAAACTATTTTTCGCAACCAATGGTGCGAAACACATTCCTAGATGCCCAATATCACTTTTAAGAGGTTTCGAGCGGTTTCGTTCTCGCACCACACAATCTTTTCGAAGGGCCCACGGACTCGTGTAAAAACTATTTTTTGCAACTAATGGTGCGAAACACATTCCTAGATTCCCAAGATCAGTTTTAAGAGGTTTCGAGCGGTTTCGTTCTCGCACCACACAAACTTTTTGCCAGGGCCACGGACTCGTGTAAAAACAATTTTTCGCAACCAATGGTGCGAAACACATTCCTAGATGACCAAAAATACTTTGAGTGGTTTTGAGCGGTTTCATTCTCGCACCACACAAACTTTTTGGCAGGCCCACAGACTCGTGTCAAAACTATTTTTCGCAACGTTTGGTACGAAACACATTCCTAGATGACCAAAAACACTTTTGAGTGGTTTTGAGCGGTTTGGTTCTCGCACCACACAAACTTTCCGGCGTGCCCACCGACTCGTAAAAACTATTTTTCGCAACCAATGGTGCGAAACACATTCCTAGATGCCCAATATCACTTTTAAGAGGTTTCGAGCGGTTTCGTTCTCGCACCACACAAACTTTTTGGCGCGCCCACGGACTCGTGTAAAAACTATTTTTCGCAACCAATGGTGCGAAACACATTCCTAGATGACCAAAAACACTTTTGAGTGGTTTTGAGCGGTTTCGTTCTAGCACCACACAAACTTTTCGGCGGGCCCACAGACTCGTGTCAAAACTATTTTTTGCAACCAATGGTGCGAAACACATTCCTAGATGACCGAAAACACTTTTGAGTGGTTTTGAGCGGTTTGGTTCTCGCACCACACAAACTTTCCGGCGTGCCCACCGACTCGTAAAAACTATTTTTCGGAACCAATGGTGCGAAACACATTCCTAGATGCCCAATATAACTTTTAAGAGGTTTCGAGCGGTTTCGTTCTCGCACCACACAAACTTTTCGACGGGCCCACCTACTCGTGTGAAAACTATTTTTCGCAACCAATGGTGCGAAACACATTCCTAGATGACCAAAAACAATTTTGAGTGATTGTGAGCGGTTTCGTTCTCGCACCACACAAACTTTCCGGTGGGTCCACCGACTCGTAAAAACTATTTTTCGCAACCAATGCTGCGAAACATATTCCAAGATGTCCAAGATCACTTTTAAGAGGTTTCGAGAGGTTTCGTTCTCGCACCACACAAACATTTCGGCGGGCCCACCGACTCGTGTAAAAACTATTTCTCGCAACCAATAGTGTGAAACACATCCCTAAATGCCCAAGATCACTTTTAAGATGTTTCGAGCGGTTTCGTTCTCGCACCCCACAAACTTTCCGGCGGGCCCACGGACTCCTGTAAAAACTATTTTTCGTAACCAATGGTGCGAAACACATTCCTAGATGACCAAAAATACTTTGAGTGGTTTTGATCGGTTTCGTTCTCGCACCCCACAAATTTTTCGGCGGGCCCACTGACTCGTGTAAAAGCTATTTTTCGCAACCAATGGTGCGAACACATTCCTACATGCCCAAAAAACACTTTTGAGTGGTTTCGTACTCACACGACACAAACTTTTTGGTGGGCCCACAGACTCGTGTCAAAACTATTTTTCGCAACCAATGGTGCGAAACACATTCCTAGATGACCAAAAACACTTTTGAGTGGTTTTGAGCGGTTTCGTTCTCGCCCCACACAAACTTTCCGGTGGGCCCACCGACTCGTAAAAACTATTTTTCGCAACCAATGGTGCGAAACATATTCCTAGACGCCCAAGATCACTTTTAAGAGGTTTCGAGAGGTTTCGTTCTCGCACCACACAAACATTTCGGCGGGCCCACCAACTCGTGTAAAAACTATTTCTCGCAACAAATAGTGTGAAACACATCCCTAAATGCCCGAGATCACTTTTAAGATGTTTCGAGCGGTTTCGTTCTCGCACCCCACAATCTTTCCGGAAGGCCGATCGGCTCGTGTAAAAACTATTTTTCGCAACCAATGGTGCGATACACATTCCTAGATGCCCAAGATAACTTTTAAGAGCTTTCGAGTGGTTTTGTTCTCGCACCGCACAAACTTTTCGGCGGGCCCACGGACTCGTGTAAAAACTATTTTTCGTATCCAATGGTGCGAAACACATTCCTAGATGACCAAAAATACTTTGAGTTGTTTTGAGCGGTTTCGTTCTCGCACCCGACAAACTTTTCGGCGGGCCCACTGACTCGTGTAAAAGCTATTTTTCGCAACCAATGGTGTGAACACATTCCTACATGCCCAAAAAACACTTTTGAGTGGTTTCGTACTCGCACGACACAAACTTTTTGGTCGGCCCACAGACTCGTGTCAAAACTATTTTTCGCGAGCAATGGTGCGAAACACTTTGCTAAATGACCAAAAACACTTTTGAGTGGTTTTGAGCGGTTTCATTCTCGCACCACACAAACTTTTCGACGGGCCCACCGACTCGTAAAAACTATTTTTCGCAACAAATGGTGCGAAACACATTCCTAGATGCCCAAGATCACTTTTAAGAGGTCTCGAGCGGTTTCGTTCTCTGACCACACAAAGTTTTTGGCGGGCGCACGGATTCGTCTAAAAACTATTTTTCGCAACCAATGATGTGGAACAAATTCTTAGATGACCAAAAACACTTTTGAGTGGTTTTGTGCTGTTTCGTTCTCGCACCACACAAACTTTCCGGTGGGCCCACCGACTCGTAAAAACTATTTTTCACAACCAATGGTGCGAAACACATTCCTAGATGCCCAAGATCACTTTTAAGAGGTTTCGAGCGGTTTCGTTCTCGCACCACACAAACTTTTTGGCGGGCCCACCGACTCGTGTAAAAACTATTTTTCGCAACCAATGGTGCGAAACACATTCCTAGATGACCAATAATACTTTTGAGTGGTTTTGAGCGGTTTCGTTCTCGCACCACACAAACTTTCTGGCGGGCCCACCGACTCGTAAAAACTATTTTTTGCAACCAATGGTGCGAAACACATTCCTAGATGCCCAAGATCACTTTTAAGAGGTTTCGAGCGGTTTCGTTCTCGCACCACACAAGCATTTCGGCGGGCCCACCGACTCGTGTAAAAACTATTTCTCGCAACCAATAGTGTGAAACACATCCCTAAAAGCCCAAGATCACTTTGAAGATGTTTTGAGCGGTTTCGTTCTCGCACCAGACAATCTTTCCGGAAGGCCGACCGGCTCGTGTAAAAACTATTTTTCGCAACCAATGGTGCGAAATACATTCCAAGATGCCCAAAAACACTTTGGAGTGGCTTCGTTCTCGCACCACACAAACTTTTCGACGTGCCCACCGACTCGTGTAAAAGCTATTTTTCGCAACCGATTATGCGAAACACATTCCTAGATGCCCAAGATCACTTTTTAGAGGTTTCGAGCGGTTTTGTTTTCGCACCACACAAACTTTTCGACGGGCCCACGGACTCGTGTAAAAACTATTTTTCGCAACCAATGGTGCGAAACACATTCCTAGATTACCAAAAATACTTTGAGTGGTTTTGAGTGGTTTCATTCTCGCACCACACAAACTTTTCGGCGGGCCCACAGACTCGTGTCAAAACTATTTTTCGCAACCAATGGTGCGAGACACATTCCTAGATGACCAAAAACACTTTTGAGTGGTTTTGAGCGGTTTCGTTCTCGTACCACACAAACTTTCCGGCAGTGTTAACATCAGAATTTGGTAAGCCCCAAAATCATCGTCAGCCTAGTTTGTGTATCGGCTTTGAGTGCATATCGGCCTCAAAGTCTGTATCGGCTTCGGAGGTCTATAAGCGGCCGATGAGAGTTATCAGTATTTCCAGCAGTCGGATTCTTGTTAGATTTGGTTTGGGAGGATCTTATCCAGAAGAAACCGAGTCCAAGGAGGATGTGGCTTGTATCTATTAATTAGGATAAGTCTGTTAGTTTCTATTTTATCTTTAGGAAAGTGTGTTTAGTGTCCAATAAGGACTTTATCTGTTTCCTTTTATCTTTAGGAAGGTTTGAGTCGTAATCTGTTAGGATCTTTGTTAGCCTATGGGTATAAATATGTAAGCCCGAGGTTCATGTAATTTCCTCACGATCAATCCAACTTCGGCGCATCGCCACCATTTACTTTTTGTCTTCTTCGACGAGTTCGTGCCCTTCCCACGAGGGGTAAGTCTCGTTATGGCTGCCTGCGCTGTCGGGGCTAGGGCTTCGACGTTCTGATCTCGTCAACGTAAGCACCTACTATCATATATCTTAGTCAATCTGGTTCGGCTTCTCGATTTAGTCTTATCGGCCGAGATTCGCTTTAGGGTTGACGCCGGTATCGACTAAATCGCCTCGCTAGATTAGATTGGCTAAGGTATCTACCACCCCGAAAATCAGTCATGGGCTTGATTGTCTAGATCTTGCGTTTCTTTTCATACTTAGTGCCGCTAAGTCGTGATTAGAACCGTAATCTCTAGCCTGCCTGTCGATTGCTAATAAGGGTTTCACCGGGGTTTCAGCCGGTGAGTTATCTGGACGTTGCATCGGCCCAAGAGTTTTACATGCAGATTGGATCTGGCCGATGACAACAGAGTATTTATTGTTTATCTGCTTATTGAGAGTTTATGCCATCGGACCTCTAGCCAATGTGTGCTTTAATCTTCAGATCAATGTTTATTTTATATTTGGATTATGTTATATCACATTGCTATATCATCATGTTATCGTCTGCCGATCGCCTCTATATAGATGTTTGCTCAGTATACGGCCGATGGTTTGAAACCCTAACTACATCGGCTGGTACCGGCATCGGCTGGATCATGTTATCATCGGCCGATCGATTGTTTTGGCTATCGGCTTCCGGCCGATACGTTTTTGCCCTATCGGCCTATCGGTCGATAGACCTTCCGTTTTGCTATTTTGCATATCTTGGCAGTGGCAGGATCAAACCGACTGGCACGCCCGCGCTTCATCAATTTTAGGACTTGCACTGGAGCTAAGCAGATCTCCCAGGTCTTCGTGTGTCCGCACGCCGGATCCTCATCGGCGGTACGGATTTGGCGTCAACATGCGGGCCAACCGACTCGTAAAAACTATTTTTCGCAACCAATGGTGCGAAACACATTCCTACATGCCCAAGATCACTTTTAAGACGTTTCGAGCGGTTTCGTTCTCGCACCACACAAACATTTCGGCGGTCCCACCGACTCGTGTAAAAACTATTTCTCGCAACCAATAGTGTGAAACACATCCCTAAATGCCCAAGATCACTTTTAAGATGTTTCGAACGGTTTCGTTCTCGCACCACACAATCTTTCCGGAAGGCCGACCGGCTCGTGTAAAAACTATTTTTCGCAACCACTGGTGCGAAAGACATTCCAAGATGCCCAAAAACACATTGGAGTGGTTTCGTTCTCGCACCACACAAAATTTTCGGCAGGCCCATCGACTCCTGTAAAAACAATTTCTCGCAACCAATTATGCGAAACACATTCCTAGATGCCCAAGAACACTTTTAAGAGGTTTCGAGCGGTTTCGTTCTCCCAGCACACAAACTTTTTGGCGGGCCCACGGATTTGTCTAAAAACTATTTTTCGCAACCAATGATGTGAAACAAATTCCTAGATGACCAAAAACACTTTTGAGTGGTTTTGAGCTGTTTCGTTCTCGCACCACACAAACTTTCCGGTGGGCCCACCGACTCGTAAAAACTATTTTTCACAACCAATCGTGCGAAACACATTCCTAGATGCCCAAGATCACTTTTAAGAGGTTTCGAGCGGTTTCGTTCTCGCACCACACAAACTTTTTGCCGGGCCCACGGATTTGTGTAAAAACTATGTTTCGCAACCAATGGTGCGAAACACATTCCTAGATGAAAAAAAACACTTTTGAGTGGTTTTGAGCTGTTTCGTTCTCGCACCATACAAACTTTCCGGTGGGCCCACCGTCTCGTAAAAACTATTTTTCGCAACCAATGGTGCGAAACACATTCCTAGATGCCCAATATCACTTTTAAGAGGTTTTGAGCGGTTTCGTTCTCGCACCACACAAACTTTTCGGCGGGCGCACGGACTCGTGTGAAAAAACTATTTTTCGCAACTAATGGTGCGAAACACATTCCTAGATTCCCAAGATCACTTTTAAGAGGTGTCGAGCGGTTTCGTTCTCGCACCACGCAAACTTTTTGGCAGGCCCACGGATTCGTGTAAAAACCATGTTTCGCAACGAATGGTGCGAAACACATTCCTAGATGGCCAAAAACACTTTCGAGTGGTTTTGAGCTGTTTCGTTCTCGCACCATACAAACTTTCCGGTGGGCCCACCGACTCATAAAAACTATTTTTCGCAACCAATGGTGCGAAACACATTCCTAGATGCCCAATATCACTTTTAAGAGGTTTCGAGTGGTTTCGTTCTCGCACCACACAAACTTTTCGGCGGGCCCACCTACTCGTGTGAAAACTATTTTTCGCAACCAATGGTGCGAAACACATTCCTAGATGACCAAAAACAATTTTGAGTTGTTTTGAGCGGTTTCGTTCTCGCACGACGCAAACTTTCCGGCAGGCCCACCAACTCGTAAAAACTATTTTTCGCAACCAATGGTGCGTAACATATTCCTAGATGCCCAAGATCAGTTTTAAGAGGTTTCGAGCGGTTTCGTTCTCGCACCACACAAACATTTCGGCGGGCCCACCGACTCGTGTAAAAACTATTTCTCGCAACCAATAGTGTGAAACACATCCCTAAATGCCCAAGATCACTTTTAAGATGTTTCGAGCGGTTTCGTTCTCGCACCACACAATGTTTCCGGAAGGCGGACTGGCTCGTGTAAAAACTATTTCTCGCAACCAATAGTGTGAAACACATCCCTAAATGCCCAAGATCACTTTTTAGATGTTTCGAGCGGTTTCGTTCTCGCACCACACAATCTTTCCGGAAGGCCAACCGGCTCATGTAAAAACTATTTTTCGCAACCAATGGTGCGAAACACATTCCAAGATACCCAAAAACACTTTGGAGTGGTTTCGTTCTCGCACCACACAAACTTTCTGGTGGGCCCACCGACTCGTAAAAACTATTTTTCACAACCAATGGTGCGAAACACATTCCTAGATGCCCAAGATCACTTTTAAGAGGTTTCGAGCGGTTTCGTTCTCGCACCACTCAAACCTTTTGCCCGGCCCACGGATTTGTGTAAAAACTATGTTTCGCAACCAATGGTGCGAAACACATTCCTAGATGAAAAAAAACACTTTTGAGTGGTTTTGAGCTGTTTCGTTCTCGCACCATACAAACTTTCCGGTGGGACCACCGTCTCGTAAAAACTATTTTTCGCAACCAATGGTGTGAACACATTCCTAGATGCCCAATATCACTTTTAAGAGGTTTTGAGCGGTTTCGTTCTCGCACCACACAAACTTTTTGGCGGGCCCACGGACTCGTGTGAAAAAACTATTTTTCGCAACTAATGGTGCGCAACACATTCCTAGATTCCCAAGATCACTTTTAAAAGGTTTTGAGCGGTTTCGTTCTTGCACCACGCAAACTTTTTGGCAGGCCCACAGATTCGTGTAAAAACCATGTTTCGCAACCAATGGTGCGAAACACATTCCTAGATGGCCAAAAACACTTTCAAGTGGTTTTGAGCTGTTTCGTTCTCGCACCATACAAACTTTCCGGAGGGCCCACCGACACATAAAAACTATTTTTCGCAACCAATGGTGCGAAATACATTCCGAGATGCCCAATATCACTTTTAAGAGGTTTCGAGCGGTTTTGTTCTCGCACCACATAAACTTTCCGGCAGGCCCACCGACTCGTAAAAACTATTTTTCGCAACCAATGGCGTAACATATTCCTAGATGCCCAAGATCAGTTTTAAGAGGTTTCGAGCGGTTTCGTTCTCGCACCACACAAACATTTCGGCGGGCCCACCGACTCGTGTAAAAACTATTTCTCGCAACCAATAGTGTGAAACACATCCCTAAATGCCCAAGATCACTTTTAAGATGTTTCAAGCGGTTTCGTTCTCGCACCACACAATCTTTCCGGAAGGCCGACCGGTTCATGTAAAAATTATTTTTCGCAACCAATGGTGCGAAACACATTCCAAGATACCCAAAAACTCTTTGGAGTGGTTTCGTTCTCGCACCACACAAACTTTTCGGTGGGCCCACCGACTCGTAAAAACTATTTTTCACAACCAATGGTGCGAAACACATTCCTAGATGCCCAAGATCACTTTTAAGAGGTTTCGAGCGGTTTCGTTCTCGCACCACACAAACTTTTTGCCGGGCCCACGGATTTGTATAAAAACTATGTTTCGCAACCAATGGTGCGAAACACATTCCTAGATGAAAAAAAACACTTTTGAGTGGTTTTGAGCTGTTTTGTTCTCGCACCATACAAACTTTCCGGTGGGCCCACCGTCTCGTAAAAACTATTTTTCGCAACCAACGGTGCGAAACACATTCCTAGATGCCCAATATCACTTTTAAGAGGTTTTGAGCGGTTTCGTTCTCGCACCACTCAAACTTTTCGGCGGGCCCACGGATTCGTGTAAAAACCATGTTTCGCAACCAATGGTGCGAAACACATTCCTAGATGGCCAAAAACACTTTCGAGTGGTTTTGAGCTGTTTCGTTCTCGCACCATCCAAACTTTCCGGTGGGCCCACCGACTCATAAAAACTATTTTTCGCAACCAATGGTGCGAAACACATTCCTAGATGCCCAATATCACTTTTAAGAGGTTTCGACCGGTTTCGTTCTCGCACCACACAAACTTTTCGGCGGGCCCACCTACTCGTGTGAAAACTATTTTTCGTAACCAATGGTGCGAAACACATTCCTAGATGACCAAAAACAATTTTGTGTTGTTTTGAGCGGTTTCGTTCTCGCACCACACAAACTTTCCGGCGGGCCCACCGACTCGTAAAAACTATTTTTCGCAACCAATGGTGCGTAACATATTCCTAGATGCCCAAGATCAGCTTTAAGAGGTTTCGAGCGGTTTCGTTCTTGCACCACACAAACATTTCGGCGGGCCCACCGACTCGTGTAAAAACTATTTCTCGCGACCAATAGTGTGAAACACATCCCTAAATGCCCAAGATCACTTCTAAGTTGTTTCGAGCGGTTTCGTTCTCGCACCACACAATCTTTCCGGAAGGCCGACCGGCTCATGTAAAAACTATTTTTCGCAACCAATGGGGCAAAACACATTCCAAGATACCCAAAAACACTTTGGAGTGGTTTCGTTCTCGCACCACACAAACTTTCCGGCGGGCCACCGACTCGTGTAAAAACTATTTTTCGCAACCAATTTTGCGAAACACATTCCTAGATGCCCAAGATCACTTTTAAGAGGTTTTGAGTGGTTTTGTTTTCGCACCAAACAAACTTTTCGGCGGGCCCACGGACTCGTGTAAAATCTATTTTTCTTAACCAATGGTGCGAAACACATTCCTAGATGCACAATATCACTTTTCAGATGTTTCGAGCGGTTTCGTTCTCGCACCACACAAACTTTTTGGTGGGCCCACAGACTCGTGTCAAAACTATTTTTCGCAACCAATCGTGCGAAACACATTCCTAGATGACCAAAAACACTTTTGAGTGGTTTTGAGCAGTTTCGTTCTCGCACCACACAAACTTTTCGGCGGGCCCACCGACTGGTAAAAACTATTTTTCGCAACCAATGGTGCGAAACACATTCCTAGATGCCCAAGATCACTTTTAAGAGGTTTCGAGCGGTTTCGTTCTCGCACCACACAAACTTTTTGGCGGGCCCACGGATTCGTGTAAAAACCATGTTTCGCAACCAATGGTGCGAAACACATCCCTAGATGACCAAATACACTTTTGAGTGGTTTTGAGCTATTTCGTTCTCGCAGCATACAAACTTTTCGGTGGGCCCACCGACTCGTAAAAACTATTTTTCGCAACCAATGGTGCCAAACACATTCCTAGATGCCCAATATCACTTTTAAGTGGTTTTGAGTGGTTTCGTTCTCACACCACACAAACTTTTCGGCGGGCCCACGGACTCGTGTAAAAACTATTTTTCGAAACTATTGGTGCGAAACACATTCCTAGATTCCCAAGATCACTTTTAAGAGGTTTCGAGCGGTTTCGTTCTCGCACCACACAAACTTTTTGGCACGGCCATGGATTCGTGTAAAAACTATGTTTCGCAACCAATGGTGCGAAATACATTCCTAGATGACCAAAAACACTTTCGAGTGGTTTTGAGCTGTTTCGTTCTCGCACCATACAAACTTTCCGGTGGGCCCACCGACACGTAAAAACTATTTTTCGCAACCAATGGTGCGAAACACATTCCTTGATGCGCAATATCACTTTTAAGAGGTTTCGAGCGGTTTCGTTCTCGCACCACACAAACTTTTCGGCGGGCCCACCTACTCGTGTGAAAACTATTTTTCGCAACCAATGGTGCGAAACACATTCCAAGATGCCCAAAAACACTTTGGAGTGGTTTCGTTCTACAACCACACAAACTTTCCGGCGGGCCACCGACTCGTGTAAAAACTATTTTTCGCAACCAATTATGCGAAACACATTCCTAGATGCCCAAGTTCACTTTTAACAGGTTTCGAGTGGTTTCGTTCTCGCACCACACAAACTTTTCGGCGGGCCCACGGACTCGTGTAAAAACTATTTTTCGTAACCAATGGTGCGAAACATATTCCTAGATGACCAAAAATACTTTGAGTGGATTTGAGCGGTTTCGTTCTCGCACCCCACAAACTTTTCGGCGGGCCCACCGACTCGTGTAAAAACTATTTTTCGCAACCAATGGTGCGAACACATTCCTAGATGCCGAAAAAACACTTTTGAGTGGTTTCGTACTCGCACCACACAAACTTTTTGGTCGGCCCACAGACTCGTGTCAAAACTATGTTTCGCAACCAATGGTGCGAAATATATTTCTAGATGACCAAAAACACTTTGGAGTGGTTTTGAGCGGTTTCATTCTCGCACCACACAAACTTTTCGACGGGCCCACCGAGTCGTAAATACTATTTTTCGCAACCAGTGGTGCGAAACACATTCCTAGATGCCCAAGATCAGTTTTAAGAGGTTTCGAGCGGTTTCGTTCTCGCACCACACAAACTTTTCGGCGGGCCCACCGACTCGTGTAAAAACTATTTTTCGCAACCAATGGTGCGAAACACATTCCTAGATGCCCAAGATCACTTTTGAGTGGGTTCGAGCAGTTTCGTTCTCGCACGACACAAACATTTCGGCGGGCCCACCGACTCGTGTAAAAACTATTTTTCACAACCAATGGTGCGAAACACATTCCTAGATGCCCAAGATCACTTTTAAGAGGTTTCGAGCGGTTTCGTTTTCGCACCACACAAACTTTTCGGCGGGCCCACCGACTCGTGTAAAAACTATTTTTCGCATCCAATGGTGCGAAACACGTTCCTAGATGACCAAAAATACTTTTGAGTGGTTTTGAGCGGTTTCGTTCTCGCACCACACAAACTTTCCGGCGGGCCCACCGACTCGTAAAAACTATTTTTCGCAACCAATGGTGCGAAACACATTCCCAGATGCCCAAGATCACTTTAAAGAGGTTTCGAGCGGTTTCGTTCTCGCCCCACACAAACATTTCGGCGGGCCCACCGACTCGTGTAAAAACTATTTTTCGCAACCAATGGTGCGAAACACATTCCTAGATGCCCAAAAAACACTTTTGAGTGGTTTCGTACTCGCACCACACAAACTTTTTGGTCGGCCCTCAGACTCGTGTGAAAACTATGTTTCGCAACCAATGGTGCGAAATATATTTCTAGATGACCAAAAACACTTTTGAGTGGTTTTGAGCTGTTTCATTCTCGCACCACACAAACTTTTCGACAGGCCCACCGAGTCGTAAAAACTATTTTTCGCATCCAATGGTGCGAAACACGTTCCTAGATGACCAAAAATACTTTTGAGTGGTTTTGAGCGGTTTCGTTCTCGCACCACACAAACTTTCCGGCGGGCCCACCAACTCGTAAAAACTATTTTTCGCAACCAATGGTGCGAAACACATTCCCAGATGCCCAAGATCACTTTTAAGAGGTTTCGAGCGGTTTTGTTCTCGCACCACACAAACATTTCGGCGGGCCCACCGACTCGTGTAAAAACTATTTCTAGCAACCAATGGTGCGAAACACATTCCTAGATGACCAAAAATACTTTGAGTGGTTTTGAGCGGTTTCATTCTCGCACCACACAAAGTTTTAGGCAGGCCCACAGACTCGTGTCAAAACTATTTTTCGCAACCAATGGTGCGAAACACATTGCTAGATGACCAAAAACACTTTTGAGTGGTTTCGTGCGGTTTTGTTCTCACACCACACAAACTTTCTGGTGGGCCCACCGACTCGTAAAAACTATTTTCCACAACCAATGGTGCGAAACACATTCCTAGATGCCCAAGATCACTTTTAAGAGGTTTCGAGCGGTTTCGTTCTCGCACCACACAAACTTTTCGGCGGGCCCACCGACTCGTGTAAAAACTATTTTTCGCAACCAATTGTGCGAAACACGTTCCTAGATGACCAAAAATACTTTGAGTGGGTTTGAGCGGTTTCATTCTCGTACCACAGAAACTTTTCGGCAGGCCCACCGACTCGTAAAAACTATTTTTCGCAACCAATGGTGCGAAACACATTCCTAGATGCCCAAGATCACTTTTAAGAGGTTTTGAGCGGTTTCGTTCTCGCACCACACAAACTTTTTGGCGGGCCCACGGATTCGTGTAAAAACTATTTTTCGCAACCAATCGTGCGAAACACATTCCTAGATGACCAAAAACACTTTTGAGTGGTTTTGAGCGGTTTCGTTCTCGTACCACACAAACTTTCCAACGGGCCCACCGACTCGTAAAAACTATTTTTCGCAACCAATGGTGCGAAACACATTCCTAGATGCCCAAGATCACTTTTAAGAGGTTTTGAGCGGTTTCGTTCTCGCACCACACAAACTTTTCGGCGCGCCACGGACTCGTGTAAAAACTATTTTTCGTAACCAACGGTGCGAAACACATTCCTAGATACCCAAGATCACTTTTAAGTGGTTTCGAGCGGTTTCGTTCTCGCACCACACAAACTTTTTGGCGGGCCCACGGATTTGTGAAAAAACTTTGTTTCGCAACCAATGGTGCGAAACACAATCCTAGATGAAAAAAAACACTTTTGACTGGTTTTGAGCTGTTTCGTCCTCGCACCAAACAAACTTTCCGGTGGGCCCACCGTCTCGTAAAAACTATTTTTCGCAACCAATGGTGCGAAACACATTCCTAGATGCCCAATATCACTTTTAAGAGGTTTTGAGCGGTTTCGTTCTCGCACCACACAAACTTTTCGGCCGGCCCACGGACTCGTGTGAAAAAACTATTTTTCGCAACTAATGGTGCGAAACACATTCCTAGATTCCCAAGATCACTTTTAAGAGGTTTCGAGCGGTTTCGTTCTCGCACCACGCAAACTTTTCGGCAGGCCCACGTATTCGTGTAGAAACTATGTTTCGCAACCAATGGTGCGAAACACATTCCTAGGTGTTTTGAGCTGTTTCGTTCTCGCACCATACAAACTTTCCGGTGGGCCCACCGGCTCATAAAAACTATTTTTCGCAACCAATGGTGCGAAACACATTCCTAGATGCCCAATATCACTTTTAAGAGGTTTCGAGCGGTTTCGTTCTCGCACCACACAAACTTTTCGGCGGGCCCACCAACTCGTGTGAAAACTATATTTCGCAACCAATGGTGCGAAACACATTCCTAGATGAAAAAAATACACTTTTGAGTGGTTTTGAGCTGTCTCATTCTCGCACCATACAAACTTTCCGGTGGGCCCACCGTCTCGTAAAAACTATTTTTCGCAACCAGTGGTGCGAAACACATTCCTAGATGCCCAATATCACTTTTAAGAGGTTTCGAGCAGTTTCGTTCTCGCACCACACAAACTTTTCGTCGGGCCCACGGATTTGTATAAAAACTATGTTTCGCAACCAATGGTGGAAAACACATTCCTAGATGCCCAAGATCACTTTTAAGATGTTTCGAGCGGTTTCGTTCTCGCACCACACAAACTTTTTGGCGGGCCCACGGATTTGTATAAAAACTATGTTTCGCAACCAATGGTGCGAAACACATTCCTAGATACCCAATATCACTTTTAAGAGGTTTCGAGCGGTTTCGTTCTCGCACCACATAAACTTTTCGGTGGGCCCACCTACTCGTGTGAAAACTATTTTTCGCAACCAATGGTGCGAAACACATTCATAGATGACGAAAAACAATTTTGAGTGGTTTTGAGCTGTTTCGTTCTCGCACCACACAAACTTTCCGGTGGGCCCACCGACTTGTAAAAACTATTTTTCGCAACCAATGGTGCGAAACACATTCCTAGATTCCCAAGATCACCTTTAAGAGGTTTCGAGCGGTTTCGTTCTCGCTCCACACAAACATTTCGGCGGGCCCACCGACTCGTGTAAAAACTATTTTTCGCAACCAATGGTGCGAAACACATTCCTAGGTGACCAAAAATACTTTGAGTGGTTTTGAGTGGTTTCGTTCTTGCACCCCACAAACTTTTCGGCGGTCCCACTGACTCGTGTAAATACTATTTTTCGCAACCAATGGTGCGAAACATATTCCTAGATGCCCAAAAACACTTTTGAGTGATTTCGTTCTCGCACCACACAAATTTTTCGGCGGGCCCACAGACTTGTGTAAAGACTATTTTTCGCAACCAATGGTGCGAAACACATTCCGAGATGACCAAAAATACTTTGAGTGGTTTTGAGCGGATTCGTTCTCGCACCACACAAACTTTTTGGCGGGCCCACACACTCGTGTCAAAACTATTTTTCGCAACCAATGGTGCGAAACACATTCGTAGATGACCAAAAACACTTTTGAGTGGTTTTGAGCGGTTTCGTTCTCGCACCACACAAACTTTTCGGCGGGCCCACCGACTCGTAAAAACTATTTTTCGCAACCAATGGTGCGAAACACATTCCTAGATGCCCAAGATCACTTTCAAGATGTTTCGAGCGGTTTCGTTCTCGCACCACACAAACTTTTTGGCGGGCCCACGGATTTGTATAAAAACTATGTTTCGCAACCAATGGTGCGAAACACATTCCTAGATACCCAATATCACTTTTAAGAGGTTTCGAGCGGTTTCGTTCTCGCACCCCACAAACTTTTCGGCGGGCCCACTGACTCGTGTAAAAACTATTTTTCGCAACCAATGGTGCGAACACATTCCTAGATGCCCAAAAAACACTTTTGAGTGGTTTCGTTCTCGCACCACACAAACTTTTTAGTGGGCCGCAGACTCGTGTCAAAACTATTTTTCGCAACCAATGGTGCGAATCACATTCCTAGATGACCAAAAACCCTTTTGAGTGGTTTTGAGCGGTTTCATTCTCGCACGACACAAACTTTTCGATGGGCCCACTAACGCGTGTAAAAATTATTTTTCGCAACCAATAGTGTGAAACACATCCCCAAATGCCCAAGATCACTTTTAAGATGTTTCGAGCGGTTCCGTTCTCGCACCACACAATCTTTCCGGAAGGCCGACCGGCTTGTGTAAAAACTATTTTTCGCAACCAATGGTGCGAAACACATTCCTAGATGACCAAAAACACTTTTGAGTGGTTTTGAGCTGTTTCGTTCTCGCACCACACAAACTTTCCGGTGGGCCCACCGACTCGTCAAAACTATTTTTCGCAACCAATGCTGCGAAAAATATTCCTAGCTGCCCAAGATCACTTTTAAGATGTTTCGAGCGGTTTCGTTCTCGCGCCACACAAACTTTTTGGCGGGCCCACCGACTCGTGTAAAAACTATTTCTTGCAACCAATAGCGTGAAACACATCCCTAAATGCGCAAGATCACTTTTAAGATGTTTCGACCGGTTTCGTTCTCGCACCACACAATCTTTCCGGAAGGCCGACCGGCTCGTGCAAAAACTATATTTCGCAACCAATGGTGCGAAACACATTCCAAGATGCCCAAAAACACTTTGGAGTTGTTTCGTTCTCGCACCACACAAACTTTTTGGTGGGCCCACAGACTCGTGTCAAAACTATTTTTCGCAACCAATCGTGCGAAACACATTCCTAGATGACCAAAAACACTTTTGAGTGGTTTTGAGCGGTTTCGTTCTCGTACCACACAAACTTTTCGGCGGGCCCACCGACTCGTAAAAACTATTTTTCGCAACCAATGGTGCGAAACACATTCCTAGATGCCCAAGATCAATTTTAAGATGTTTCGAGCAGTTTCGTTCTCGCACCACACAAACTTTTTGGCGGGCCCACGGATTCGTGTAAAAACTATGTTTCGCAACCAATGGTGCGAAACACATTCCTAGATGACCAAAAATCACTTTTGAGTGGTTTTGAGCTGTTTCGTTCTCGCACGATACAAACTTTCTGGTGGGCCCACCGACTCGTAAAAACTATTTTTCGCAACCAATGGTGCGAAACACATTCCTAGATGCCCAATATCACTTTTAAGAGGTTTCGAGCGGTTTCGTTCTCGCACCACACAAACTTTTTGGCGGGCCCACCTACTCGTGTAAAAACTATTTTTCGCAACCAATGGTGCGAAACACATTCCTAGATGACCAAAAACACTTTTGAGTGGATTTGAGCGGTTTCGTTCTCGCACCACACAAACTTTCCGGTGGGCCCACCGACTCGTAAAGACTATTTTTCGCAACCAATTGTGCGAAACATATTCCTAGATGCCCAAGATCACTTTTAAGAGGTTTCGTTCTCGCACCACACAAACATTTCGGCGGGCCCACCGACTCGTGTAAAAACTATTTCTCGCAAACAATGGTGTGAAACACATCCCTAAATGCCCAAGATCACTTTTAAGATGTTTCGAGCGGTTTCGTTCTCGCACCACACAATCTTTCCGGAAGGCCGATCGGCTCGCGTAAAAACTATTTTTCGCAACCAATTGTGCGAAACACATTCCAAGATGCCCAAAAACACTTTGGAGTTGTTTCGTTCTCGCACCACACAAACTTTCCGACGAGCCCACCGACTCGTAAAAACTATTTTTCCCAACCAATGGTGCGAAAAAAATTCCTAGTTGCCCAAGATCAATTTTAAGA
Source organism: Oryza officinalis (assembly GCA_008326285.1). Taxonomy (NCBI): domain Eukaryota; kingdom Viridiplantae; phylum Streptophyta; class Magnoliopsida; order Poales; family Poaceae; genus Oryza; species Oryza officinalis. Next base: position 27,461,749 of record BDMV01000006.1, on the reverse strand, counting down.
GGTTTCGAGCGGTTTCGCTCTCGCACCACACAAACTTTTTCGCGGGCCCACGGACTCGTGTAAAAACTACTTTTCGCAACAAATGGTACGAAACACATTCCTAGATGACTAAAAACACTTTTGAGTGGTTTTGAGCTGTTTCGTTCTCGCACCACACAAACTTTCCGGTGGGTCCACCGACTCGTAAAAACTATTTTTCGCAACCAATGCTGCGAAAAATATTCCTAGATGCCCAAGATCACTTTTAAGAGGTTTCGAGCGGTTTCGTTCTCGCGCCAGACAAACTTTTTGGCGGGCCCACCGACTCGTGTAAAAACTATTTCTCGCAACCAATAGCGTGAAACACATCCCTAAATGCGCAAGATCACTTTTAAGATGTTTCGACCGGTTTCGTTCTCGCACCACACAATCTTTCCAGAAGGCCGACCGGCTCGTGCAAAAACTATTTTTCGCAACCAATGGTGCGAAACACATTCCAAGATGCCCAAAAACACTTTGGAGTTGTTTCGTTCTCGCACCACACAAACTTTTTGGTGGGCCCACAGACTCGTGTCAAAACTATTTTTCGCAACCAATCGTGCGAAACACATTCCTAGATGACCAAAAACACTTTTGAGTGGATTTGAGCGGTTTCGTTCTCGCACCACACAAACTTTCCAGTGGGCCCACCGACTCGTAAAAACTATTTTTCGCAACCAATGGTGCGAAACATATTCCTAGATGCCCAAAAACACTTTTAAGAGGTTTCGTTCTCGCACCACACAAACATTTCGGCGGGCCCACTGACTCGTGTAAAAACTATTTTTCGCAACCAATGGTGCGAACACATTCCTAGATGCCCAAAAAACACTTTTGAGTGGTTTCGTTCTCGCACCACACAAACTTTCCGGTGGGCCACAGACTCGTGTCAAAACTATTTTTCGCAACCAATCGTGCGAAACACATTCCTAGATGACTAAAAACACTTTTGAGTGGTTTTGAGCGGTTTCGTTCTCGCACCACACAAACATTTCGGCGGGCCCACCGACTCGTGTATAAACTATTTCTCGCAACCAATAGCGTGAAACACATCCCTAAATGCCCAAGATCACTTTTAAGATGTTTCGACCGGTTTCGTTCTCGCACCACACAATCTTTCCGGAAGGCCGACCGGCTCGTGCAAAAACTATTTTTCGCAACCAATGGTGCGAAACACATTCCAAGATGCCCAAAAACACTTTGGAGTGGTTTCGTTCTCGCACCACACAAACTTTTTGGTGGGCCCACAGACTCGTGTCAAAACTATTTTTCGCAACCAATCGTGCGAAACACATTCCTAGATGACCAAAAACACTTTTGAGTGGATTTGAGCGGTTTCGTTCTCGCACCACACAAACTTTCCAGTGGGCCCACCGACTCGTAAAAACTATTTTTCGCAACCAATGGTGCGAAACATATTCCTAGATGCCCAAAAACACTTTTAAGAGGTTTCGTTCTCGCACCACACAAACATTTCGGCGGGCCCACCGACTCGTGTAAAAACTATTTCTCGCAACCAATGGTGCGAAACACATTCCTAGATGACCCAAAAACACTTTTGAGTGGTTTTGAGCGGTTTCGTTCTCGCACCACACAAACTTTTCGGCGGGCCCACCGACTCGTAAAAACTATTTTTCGCAACCAATGGTGCGAAACACATTCCTAGATTGCCAAGATCACTTTTTAGAGGTTTCGAGCAGTTTCGTTCTCGCACCACACAAACTTTTTGGCGGGCCCACGGATTCGTGTAAAAACTATGTTTCGCAACCAATGGTGCGAAACACATTCCTAGATGCCCAATATCACTTTTAAGAGGTTTCGAGCGGTTTCGTTCTCGCACCACACAAACTTTTCGGCGGGCCCACCTACTCGTGTGAAAACTATTTTTCGCAACCAATGGCGCGAAACACATTCCTAGATGACCAAAAACACTTTTGAGTGGATTTGAGCGGTTTCGTTCTCGCACCACACAAACTTTCCAGTGGGCCCACCGACTCGTAAAAACTATTTTTCGCAACCAATGGTGCGAAACACATTCCTAGATGCCCAAGATCACTTTTAAGAGGTTTCGAGCGGTTTCGTTCTCGCACCACACAAACTTTTTGGCGGGCCCACGGATTCGTGTAAAAACTATTTTTCGCAAGCAATGATGCGAAACACATTCCTAGATGACCAAAAACACTTTTGAGTGGTTTTGAGCGGTTTCGTTCTCGCACCACACAAACTTTCCGGTGGGCCCACCGACTCGTAAAAACTATTTTTCGCAACCAATGGTGCGAAACACATTCCTAGATGCCCAAGATCACTTTTAAGAGGTTTCGAGCGGTTTCGTTCTCGCACCGCACAAACATTTTGGCGGGCACACCGACTCGTGTAAAAATTATTTCTCGCAACCAATAGTGTGAAACACATCCCTAAATGCCCAACATCACTTTTAAGATGTTTCGAGCGGTTTCGTTCTCGCACCACACAATCTTTCCGGAAGGCCGACCGGCTCGCGTAAAAACTATTTTTCGCAACCAATGGTGCGAAACACATTCCAAGATGCCCAAAAACACTTTGGAGTGGTTTCGTTCTCGCACCACACAAACTTTCCGGCGGGCCACCGACTCGTGTAAAAACTATTTTTCGCAACCAATTATGCGAAACACATTCCTAGATGCCCAATATCACTTTTAAGAGGTTTCGAGTGGTTTCGTTCTCGCACCACACAACATTTTCGGCGGGCCCACGGACTCGTGTAAAAACTACTTTCGTAACGAATGGTGCGAAACACATTCCTAGATGACCAAAAATACTTTGAGTGGTTTTGAGCGGTTTCGTTCTCGCACCCCACAAACTTTTCGGCGGGCCCACTGACTCGTGTAAAAACTATTTTTCGCAACCAATGGTGCGAACACATTCCTAGATGCCCAAAAAACACTTTTGAGTGGTTTCGTTCTCGCACCACACAAACTTTTTGGTGGGCCACAGACTCGTGTCAAAACTATTTTTCGCAACCAATCGTGCGAAACACATTCCTAGATGACCAAAAACACTTTTGAGTGGTTTTGAGCGGTTTCGTTCTCGCACCACACAAACATTTCGGCGGGCCCACCGACCCGTGTGAAAACTATTTCTCGCAACCAATAGTGTGAAACACATCCCTAAATGCCCAAGATCACTTTTAAGATGTTTCGAGCGGTTTCGTTCTCGCACCACACAAACTTTCCGGTGGGCCCAGCGACTCGTAAAAACTATTTTTCGCAACCAATGGTGCGAAACACATTCCTAGATGCCCAATATCACTTTTAAGAGGTTTCGAGCGGTTTCGTTCTCGCACCACACAAACTTTTCGGCGCGCCCACCGACTCGTGTAAAAACTATTTTTCGCAACCAATGGTGCGAAAGACATTCCTAGATGACCAAAAACACTTTTGAGTGGTTTCGTTCTCGCACCACACAAACTTTTTGGTGGGCCCTCAGACTTGTGTCAAAACTATTTTTCGCAACCAATGGTGCGAAACACATTCCTAGATGACCAAAAACACTTTTGAGTGGTTTTGAGCTGTTTCGTTCTCGCACCACACAATCTTTCCGGAAGGCCGACCGGCTCGTGTAAAAACTATTTTTCGCAACCAATGGTGCGAAACACATTCCAAGATGCCCAAAAACACTTTGGAGTGGTTTCGTTCTCGCACCACACAAACTTTTTGGTGGGCCCACAGACTCGTGTCAAAACTATTTTTCGCAGCCAATGCTGCGAAACACATTCCTAGATGACCAAAAACACTTTTGAGTGGTTTTGAGTGGTTTCGTTCTCGCACCACACAAACTTTCCGACGGGCCCACCGACTCGTAAAAACTATTTTTCGCAACCAATGGTGTGAAACAAATTCCTAGATGCCCAATATCACTTTTAAGAGGTTTCGAGCGGTTTCGTTCTCGCACCACACAAACTTTTTGGCGTGCCCACGGACTCGTAAAAACTACTTTTCGCAGCCAATGGTGCGAAACATATTTCTAGATGCCCAAGATCACTTTTAAGAGGTTTCGAGAGGTTTCGTTCCCGCACCACACAAACATTTCGGCGAGCCCACCGACTCATGTAAAAACTATTTCTCGCAACCAATGGTGTGAAACACATCCCTAAATGCCCAAGATCACTTTTAAGAGGTTTCGAGCGGTTTCGTTCTCGCAGCACACAAACTTTTCGGCGGGCCCACCGACTCGTGTAAAAACAATTTTTCGCAACCAATGGTGCGAAACACATTCCTAGATGACCAAAAACACTTTTGAGTGGTTTTGAGCGGTTTCGTTCTCGCACCACACAAAAATTCCGACGGGCGCACCGACTCGTAAAAACTATTTTTCGCAACCAACGGTGCGAAACACGAACACATTCCAAGATGCTCAAAAACACTTTGGAGTGGTTTCGTTCTCGCACCACACAAACTTTCCGGCGGGCTACCGACTCGTGTAAAAACTATTTTTCGCAACCAATTATGCGAAACACTTTCCTAGATGCCCAAGATCCCTCTTAAGAGGTTTCGAGTGGTTTCGTTCTCGCACCACACAAACTTTTCGGCGGGCCCACGGACTCGGGTAAAAACTATTTTTCGCAACCAATGGTGCGAAACATATTCCTAGATGCCCAAGATCACTTTTAAGAGGTTTCGAGTGGTTTCGTTCTCGCACCACACAAACATTTCGGCGGGCCGACTCGTGTAAAAACTATTTCTCGCAACCAATGGTGTGAAACACATCCCTAAATGCCCAAGATCACTTTTAAGATGTTTCGAGCGGTTTCGTTCTCGCACCACACAAACTTTTCGGCGGGCCCACGGACTCGGGTAAAAACTATTTTTCGCAACCAATGGTGCGAAACATATTCCTAGATGCCCAAGATCACTTTTAAGAGGTTTCGAGTGGTTTCGTTCTCGCACCACACAAACATTTCGGCAGGCCCACCGACTCGTGCAAAAACTATTTTTCGCAACCAATGGTGCGAAACACATTCCAAGATGCCCAAAAATACTTTGGAGTGGTTTCGTTCTCGCACCACACAAACTTTTTGGTGGGCCCACAGACTTGTGTCAAAACTATTTTTCGCAACCAATGGTGCGAAACACATTCCTAGATGACCAAAAACACTTTCGAGTGGTTTTGAGCTGTTTCGTTCTCGCACCACACAATCTTTCCGGAAGGCCGACCGGCTCGTGTAAAAACTATTTTTCGCAACCAATGGTGCGAAACACATTCCAAGATGCCCAAAAACACTTTTGAGTGGTGTTTCGTTCTCGCACCACACAAACTTTTTGGGGGCCCACCGACTCGTGTCAAAACTATTTTTCGCACCAATGGTGCGAAACACATTCCTAGATGACCAAAAACACTTTTGAGTGGTTTTGAGCTGGTTTCGTTCTCGCACCACACAAACTTTCGGCGGGCCCACCGCTCGTGTAAAAACTATTTTTCGCAACCAATGTGCGAAACACATTCCTAGATGCCCAATATCACTTTTAAGAGGTTTCGAGCGGTTTCGTTCTCGCACCACACAAACTTTTCGGCGGGCCCACGACGTGTAAAAACTATTTTCGAACCAATGGTGCGAAACACATTCCTAGATGACCAAAAACTTTTGAGTGGTTTTGAGCGGTTTCGTTCTCGCACCACAAACTTTTGGCGGGGCCCACGACTCGTGTAAAAACTATTTTTCGCAACCATATGGTGGAACACATTCCTAGATGCCCAAAACACTTTTAAGAGGTTTCGAGCGGTTTCGTTCTCGCACCACACAAACTTTTTGGTAGGGCCACGGATTCGTGTAAAAACTATTTTTCGCAAGCAATG
>BDMV01000006.1:27378391-27455799 GCA_008326285.1 Oryza officinalis | reverse complement strand
ATCACTTTTAAGAGGTTTCGAGCGGTTTCGTTCTCGCACCACACAAACATTTTGGCGGGCCAACCGACTCGTGTAAAAACTACTTTTCGCAACCAATGGTGCGAAACACATTCCTAAATGCCCAAGATCACTTTTAAGAGTTTCGAGCGGTTTCGTTCTCGCACCACACAAACTTTTTTCGGGGCCCACGGATTCGTGTAAAAACTATGTTTCGCAACCAATGGTGCGAAACACATTCCTAGATGACCAAAAAACATTTTGAGTGGTTTTGAGCTGTTTCGTTCTCGCACCATACAAACTTTCCGGTGGGCCCACCGACTCGTAAAAACTATTTTTCGGCAACCAATTGTGAGAAACACATTCCTAGATGGCCAATATCACTTTTAAGAGGTTTCGAGCGGTTTCGTTCTCGCACCACACAAACTTTTTCGGCGCGCCCACCGACTCGTGTCAAAACTATTTTTCGCAACCAATGGTGCGAAACACATTCCTAGATGACCAAAAACACTTTTGAGTGGTTTTGAGCTGTTTCGTTCTCGCACCACACAAACTTTCCGGTGGGCCCACCGTCGTAAAAACTATTTTTCGCAACCAATGCTGCAAAACATATTCCTAGATGCCCAAGATCACTTTTTAGAGGTTTCGAGCGGTTTCGTTCTCGCACCACACAAACTTTTTTGCGGGCCCACGGATTCGTGTAAAAAGTATGTTTCGCAACCAATGGTGCGAAACACATTCCTAGATGACCCAAAAACACTTTTGAGTGGTTTTGAGCTGTTTCGTTCTCGCACCATACAAATTTTTCGGTGGGCCCACCGACTCGTAAAAACTATTTTTCGCAACCAATGGTGAGAAACACATTCCTAGATGGCCAATATCACTTTTAAGAGGTTTCGAGCGGTTTCATCCTCGCACCACACAAACTTTTTGGCGGGCCCACAGACTCGTGTCAAAACTATTTTTCGCAACCAATGGTGCGAAACACATTCCTAGATGACCAAAAACACTTTTGAGTGCTTTTGAGCGGTTTCGATCTCGCACCACACAAACTTTACGTTGGGCCCACCGACTCGTAAAAACTATTTTTCGCAACCAATGGTGAGAAACACATTCCTAGATGCCCAATATCACTTTTAAGAGGTTTCGAGCGGTTTCGTTCTCGCACCACACAAACTTTTCGGCGCGCCGACCGACTCGTGTAAAAACTATTTTTCTCAACCAATGGTGCGAAAGACATTCCTAGATAACCAAAAACACTTTTGAGTGGTTTTGAGCGGTTTCGTTCTCGCACCACACAAACATTCCGATGGGCCCACCGACTCGTAAAAACTATTTTTCGCAACCAATGGTGCGAAACACATTCCTAGATGCCCAATATCACTTTTAAGAGGTTTCGAGCGGTTTCGTTCTCGCACCACACAAACTTTTCGGCGCGCCGACCGACTCGTGTAAAAACTATTTTTCGCAACCAATGGTGCGAAAGACATTCCTAGATGACCAAAAACACTTTTGAGTGGTTTTGAGCGGTTTCGTTCTCGCACCACACAAACTTTCCGACGGGCCCACCGACTCGTAAAAACTATTTTTCGCAACCAATGGTGCGAAACACATTCCAAGATGCCCAAAAACACTTTGGAGTGGTTTCGTTCTCGCACCACACAAAGTTTTTGGTGGGTCCACAGACTCGTGTCAAAACTATTTTTCGCAACCAATGTTGCGAAACACATTCCAAGATGCCCAAAAACACTTTGGAGTGGTTTCGTTCTCGCACCACACAAACTTTTTGGTGGGTCCACAGACTCGTGTCAAAACTATTTTTCGCAACCAATGGTGCGAAACACATTCCTGGATGACCAAAAACACTTTTGAGTGCTTTTGAGCGGTTTCGATCTCGCACCACACAAACTTTTCGGCGGGCCCACCGACTCGTAAAAACTATTTTTCGCAACCAATGGTGCGAAACACATTCCTAGATGCCCAAGATCACTTTTAAGAGGTTTCGAGCGGTTTCGTTCTCGCACCACACAAACTTTTTTGCGGGCCCACGGATTCGTGTAAAAAGTATGTTTCACAACCAATGGTGCGAAACACATTCCTAGATGACCAAAAACACTTTTGAGTGGTTTTGAGCGGTTTCGTTCTCGCACCATACAAACTTTCCGGTGGGCCAACCGACTCGTAAAAACTACTTTTCGCAACCAATGGTGTGAAACACATCCCTAAATGCCCAAGATCACTTTTAAGATGTTTCGACCGGTTTCGTTCTCGCACGACACAAACTTTTTGGCGGGCCCACGAACTCGTGTAAAAACTACTTTTTGCAACCAATGGTGCGAAATACATTCCTAGATGACCAAAAACACTTTTGAGTGGTTTTGAGCGGTTTCGTTCTCGCACCACACAATCTTTTCGGCGGGCCCACCGACTCGTAAAAACTATTTTTCGCAACCAATGGTGCGAAACACAATCCTAGATGCCCAAGATCACTTTTAACAGCTTTCGAGCGGTTTCGTTCTCGCACCACACAAACTTTTTGGTGGGCCCACAGACTCGTGTCAAAACTATTTTTCGCAACCAATGATGCGAAACACATTCCTAGATGACCAAAAACACTTTTGAGTGGTTTTGAGCGGTTTCGTTCTCGCACCACACAAACTTTCCGACGAGCCCACCGACTCGTAAAAACTATTTTTCGCAACCAATGGTGCGAAACAAATTCCTAGATGCCCAAGATCACTTTTAAGAGGTTTCGAGCGGTTTCGTCCTCGCACCACACAAACTTTTTGGCGGGCCCACGGACTCGTGTAAAAGCTACTTTTCGCAACCAATGGCGCGAAACACATTCCTAGATGACCAATAACACTTTTGAGTGGTTTTGAGCTGTTTCGTTCTCGCACCACACAAACTTTCCGGTGGGCCCACCGACTCGTAAAACTATTTTTCGCAACCAATGGTGCGAAACATATTCCAAGATGCCCAAGATCACTTTTAAGAGGTTTCGAGCGGTTTCGTTCTCGCACCACACAAACATTTCGGCGGGCCCACCGACTCGTGTAAAAACTATTTCTCGCAACCAATAGTGTGAAACACATCCCTACATGCCCAAGATCAGTTTTAAGATGTTTCGAGCGGTTTCATTCTCGCACCATACAATCTTTCCAGAAGGCCGTCCGGCTCGTGCAAAAACTATTTTTCGCAACAAATGGTGCGAAACACATTCCATGATAGCCAAAAACACTTTGGAGTGGTTTCGTTCTTGCACCACACAAACTTCTTGGCGGGCCCACCACAGACTTGTGTCAAAACTATTTTTCGCAACCAGTGGTGCGAAACACATTCCTGGATGACGAAAAACACTTTTGAGTGGTTTTGAGCGGTTTCGTTATCGCACCACACAAACTTTTCAGCCGGCCCACCGACTCGTAGAAACTATTTTTCGCAACCAATGGTGCGAAACACATTTCTAGATGCCCAAGATCACTTTTAAGAAGTTTCGAGCCGTTTCATTGTTGCACCACACAAACTTTTTGTCGGGCCCACGGATTCGTGTAAAAACTATGTTTCGCAACCAATGGTGCGAAACACATTCCTAGATGACCAAAAACACTTTTGAGTGGTTTTGAGCGGTTTCGTTCTCGCACCACAAAATCTTTTCGGCGGGCCCACCGACTCGTAAAAACTATTTTTTGCAACCAATGGTGCGAAACACAATCCTAGATGCCCAAGATCACTTTTAACAGCTTTCGAGCGGTTTCGTTCTCGCACCACGCAAACTTTTTGGTGGGCCCACAGACTCGTGTCAAAACTATTTTTCGCAACCAATGATGCGAAACACATTCCTAGATGACCAAAAACAATTTTGAGTGGTTTTGAGCGGTTTCGTTCTCGCACCACACAAACTTTCCGACGAGCCCACCGACTCGTAAAAACTATTTTTCGGAACCAATGGTGCGAAACAAATTCCTAGATGCCCAAGATCACTTTTAAGAGGTTTCGAGCGGTTTCGTCCTCGCACCACACAAACTTTTTGGCGGGCCCACGGACTCGTGTAAAAGCTACTTTTCGCAACCAATGGTGCGAAACACATTCCTAGATGACCAATAACACTTTTGAGTGGTTTTGAGCTGTTTCGTTCTCGCACCACACAAACTTTCCGGTGGGCCCACCGACTCGTAAAACTATTTTTCGCAACCAATGGTGCGAAACATATTCCAAGATGCCCAAGATCACTTTTAAGAGGTTTCGAGCGGTTTCGTTCTCGCACCACACAAACATTTCGGCGGGCCCACCGACTCGTGTAAAAACTATTTCTCGCAACCAATAGTGTGAAACACATCCCTACATGCCCAAGATCAGTTTTAAGATGTTTTGAGCGGTTTCGTTCTCGCACCATACAATCTTTCCGGAAGGCCGTCCGGCTCGTGCAAAAACTATTTTTCGCAACAGATGGTGCGAAACACATTCCAAGATGCCCAAAAACACTTTGGAGTGGTTTCGTTCTTGCACCACACAAACTTTTTGGCGGGCCCACCACAGACTCGTGTCAAAACTATTTTTCGCAACCAGTGGTGCGAAACACATTCCTGGATGACCAAAAACACATTTCAGTGGTTTTGAGCGGTTTCGTTATCGCACCATACAATCTTTCCGGAAGGCCGTCCGGCTCGTGCAAAAACTATTTTTCGCAACAGATGGAGCGAAACACATTCCAAGATGCCCAAAAACACTTTGGAGTGGTTTCGTTCTTGCACCACACAAACTTTTTGGCGGGCCCACCACAAACTCGTGTCAAAACTATTTTTCGCAACCAGTGGTGCGAAACACATTCCTGGATGACCAAAAACACATTTCAGTGGTTTTGAGCGGTTTCGTTATCGCACCACACAAACTTTTCGGCCGGCCCACCGACTCGTAAAAACTATTTTTCGCAACCAATGGTGCGAAACACATTTCTAGATGCCCAAGATCACTTTTAAGAGGTTTCGAGCCGTTTCATTATTGCACCACACAAACTTTTTGTCGGGCCCACGGATTCGTGTAAAAACTATGTTTCGCAACCAATGGTGCGAAACACATTCCTAGATGACCAAAAACACTTTTGAGTGGTTTTGAGCTGTTTCGTTCTCGTACCACACAAACTTTTTGGTGGGCCCGCGGACTCGTGTCAAAACTATTTTTCGCAACCAATGGTGCGAAACACATTCCTGGATGACGAAAAACACCTTTCAGTGGTTTTGAGCTGTTTCGTTCTCGCACCACACAAACTTTTTGGTGGGCCCACAGACTCGTGTCAAAACTATTTTTCGCAACCAATGGTGCGAAACATATTCCTAGATGCCCAAGATCACTTTTAAGAGGTTTCGAGAGGTTTCGTTCTCGCACCATACAAACATTTCGACGGTCCCACCGACTCGTGTAAAAACTATTTTTCGCAACCAATAGTGTGAAACACATCCCTAAATGCCCAACATCACTTTTAAGATGTTTCGAGCGGTTTCGTTCTCGCACCACACAATCTTTCCGGAAGGCCGACCGGCTCGTGTAAAAACTATTTTTCGCAACCAATGGTGCGAAACACATTCCTAGATGCCCAAAAATACTTTGGAGTGGTTTCGTTCTCGCACCACACAAACTTTCCGGCGGGCCACCGACTCGTGTAAAAACTATTTTTCGCAATCAATTATGCGAAACACATTCCTAGATGCCCAAGATCACTTTTAAGAGATTTCGAGCGGTTTCGTTCTCGCACCACACAAACTTTTAGGCGGGCCCATGGACTCGTGTAAAAACTATTTTTTGTAACCAATGGTGCGAAACACATTCCTAGATGACCAAAAATACTTTCAGTGGTTTTGAGCGGTTTCGTTTTCGCACCCCACAAACTTTTCGGCGGGCCCACTGACTCGTGTAAAAACTATTTTTCGCAACCAATGGTGCGAACACATTCCTAGATGCCCAAAAAACACTTTTGAGTGGTTTCGTTCTCGCACCACACAAACTTTTTGGTGGGCCCACAGACTCATGTCAAAACTATTTTTCACAATGAATGATGCGAAACACATTCCTAGATGACCAAAAACACTTTTGAGTGGTTTTGAGCGGTTTCGTTCTCGCACCACACAAACTTTTCGACAGGCCCACCGACTCGTGTAAAAACTATTTCTCGCAACCAATGGTGCGAAACACATTCCCAGATGACCAAAAACACTTTTGAGTGGTTTTGAGCGGTTTCGTTCTCGCACCACACAAACTTTTCGACGGGCCCACCGACTCGTAAAAACTATTTTTCGCAAACAATGGTGCGAAACAAATTCCTAGATGCCCAAGATCACTTTTAAGATGTTTCGAACGGTTTCGTTCTCGCACCACACAAACTTTTTGGCGGGCCAACGGACTCGTGTAAAAACTACTTTTCGCAACCAATGTTGCGAAACACATTTCTAGATGACCAAAAACACTTTTGGGTGGTTTTGAGCTGTTTCGTTCTCGCACCACACAAAATTTCCGGTGGGCCCACCGACTCGTAAATACTATTTTTCGCAACCAATGGTGCGAAACAAATTCCTAGATGCCCAAGATCACTTTTAAGAGGTTTCGAGCGGTTTCGTTCTCGCACCACACAAACTTTTTGGCGGGCCCACGGACTCGTGTAAAAACTACTTTTCTCATCCCTAAATTCCCAACATCACTTTTAAGATGTTTCGAGCAATTTCGTTCTCGCACCACACAATCTTTCCAGATGGCCGACCGACTCGTGTAAAAACTATTTTTCGCAACCAATGGTGCGAAACACATTCCTAGATGCCCAAAAACACTTTGGAGTGGTTTCGTTCTCGCACCACACAAACTTTCCGGCGGGCCACCGACTCGTGTCAAACTATTTTTCGCAACCAATGGTGCGAAACACATTCCTAGATGCCCAAAAACACTTTTAAGAGGTTTCGAGCGGTTTCGTTCTCGCACCACACAAACTTTCCAATGGTGCGAAAAACATTCCTAGATGACCAAAAACACTTTTGAGTGGTTTTGAGCTATTTCGTTCTCGCACCATACAAACTTTCTGGCGGGCCCACCGACTCGTAAAAACTATTTTTCGCAACCAATGGTGCGAAAAACATTCCTAGATGACCAAAAACACTTTTGAGTGGTTTTGAGCTCTTTCGTTCTCGCACCATACAAACTTTCTGGCAGGCCCACCGACTCGTAAAAACTATTTGTCGCAACCAATGGTGCGAAAAATATTCCTAGATGCCCAATATCACTTTTAAGAGGTTTCGAGCAGTTTCGTTCTCGCACCACACAAACTTTTCGGCGGGCACACCGGCTCGTGTAAAACTATTTTTCGCAACCAATGGTGCGAAACACATTCCTAGATGACCAAAAACACTTTTGAGTGGTTTTGAGCTGTTTCGCTCTCGCACCACACAAACTTTTCGGTGGGCCCACCGACTCGTAAAAACTATTTTTCGCAACCAATGGTGTGAAACACATTCCTAGATGCCCAAGATCACTTTTAAGAGGTTTCGAGCGGTTTCGTTCTCGCACCACACAAACTTTTTGGCGGGCCCACGGATTCGTGTAAAAACTATTTTTCGCAACCAATGGTGCGAAAAACATTCCTAGATGACCAACAACACTTTTGAGTAGTTTTGAGCTATTTTGTTCTCGCACCATACAAACTTTCTGGCGGGCCTACCGACTCGTAAAAACTATTTTTCGCAACCAATGGTGCGAAAAATATTCCTAGATGCCCAATATCACTTTTCAGAGGTTTCGAGCAGTTTCGTTCTCGCACCACACAAACTTTTCGGCGGGCACACCGGCTCGTGTAAAACTATTTTTCGCAACCAATGGTGCCAAACACATTCCTAGATGACCAAAAACACTTTTGAGTGGTTTTGAGCTGTTTCGCTCTCGCACCACACAAACTTTCCGGTGGGCCCACCGACTCGTAAAAACTATTTTTCGCAACCAATGGTGCGAAACATATTCCTAGATGCCCAAGATCACTTTTAAGAGGTTTCGAGAGGTTTCGTTCTCGCACCACAGAAACATTTCGGCGGTCCCACCGACTCGTGTAAAAACTATTTCTCGCAACCAATAGTGTGAAACACATCCCTAAATGCCCAAGATCACTTTTAAGATGTTTCGAGCGGTTTTGTTCTCGCACCACACAATCTTTCCAGAAGGCCGACCGGCTCGTGTAAAAACTATTTTTCGCAACCAATGGTGCGAAACACATTCCTGGATGACCAAAAACACCTTTCAGTGGTTTTGAGCTATTTCGTTCACCGACCACACAACCTTTTTGGTGGGCCCACAGACTCGTGTCAAAACAATTTTTCGCAACCAATGGTGCGAAACACATTCCTAGATGACCAAAAACAATTTTGAGTGGTTTTGAGCTGTTTCGTTCTCGCACCACACAATCTTTCCGGAAGGCCGACCGGCTCGTGCAAAAACTATTTTTCGCAACCAATGGTGTGAAACACATTCCAAGATGCCCAAAAACACTTTGGAGTGGTTTCGTTCTCGCACCACACAAACTTTTCGGCGGGCCACCGACTCGTGTAATAACTATTTTTCGCAACCAATTGTGCGAAACACATTCCTAGATGCCCAAGATCACTTTTAAGATGTTTCGAGCGGTTTCGTTCTCACACCACACAAACTTTTTGGAGGGCCCACGGACTCGTGTAAAAACTAGTTTTCGCAACCAATGGTGTGAAACACATTCCTAGATTACCAAAAACACTTTTGAGTGGTTTTGAGCTGTTTCGTTCTCGCACCACACAAACTTTCCGGTGGGCCCACCACTCGTGAAAACTACTTGTCGCAACCAATGGTGCGAGACATATTCCTAGATGCTCAAGATCACTTTTAAGATGTTTCGAGCGGTTTCGTTCTCGCACCACACAATCTTTCCGGAAGGTCGATCGGCTCGTGTAAAACTATTTTTCGCAACCAATGGTGCGAAACACATTCCAATATGCCCAAAAACACTTTTGAGTGGTTTCGTTCTCGCACCACACAAACTTTTTGGTGGGCCCACAGACTCGTGTCAAAACTATTTTTCGCAACCAATGGTGCGAAACACATTCCTGGATGACCAAAAACACCTTTCAGTGGTTTTGAGCGGTTTCATTCTTGCACTACACAAACTTTCCGACGGGCCCACTGACGCGTAAAAACTATTTTTCGCAAACAATGGTGCGAAACAAATTCCTAGATGCCCAAGATCACTTTTAAGAGGTTTCGAGCGGTTTCGTTCTCGCACCACACAAACTTTTTGGTGGGCCCACGGACTCGTGTAAAAACCAGTTTTCGTAACCAATGTCGCGAAACACATTCCTAGATGACCAGAAACACTTTTGAGTGGTTTTGAGCTGTTTCGTTCTCGCACCAGACAAACTTTCCGGTGGGCCCACCGACTCGTAAAAACTATTTTTCGCAACCAATGGTGCGAAACATATTCCTAGATGCCCCAGGTCACTTTTAAGAGGTTTCGAGCGGTTTCGTTCTCGCACCACAAAAACATTTCGGCGGGCCCACCGACTCGTGTAAAAACTATTTCTCGCAACCAATAGTGTGAAACACATCCCTAAATGCCCAAGATCACTTTTAAGATGTTTCGAGCGGTTTTGTTCTCGCACCACACAATCTTTCCAGAAAGCCGACCGGCTTGTGTAAAAACTATTTTTCGCCACCAATGGTGCGAAACACATTCCTGGATGACCAAAAACACCTTTCAATGGTTTTGAGCTGTTTCGTTCTCGCACCACACAAACTTTTTGGTGGGCCCACAGACTCGTGTCAAAACTATTTTTCGCAACCAATGGTGCGAAACACATTCCTAGATGACCAAAAACACTTTTGAGTGGTTTTGAGCTGTTTCGTTCTCGCACCACACAATCTTTCCGGAAGGCCGACCGGCTCGTGTAAAAACTATTTTTCGCAACCAATGGTGCGAAACACATTCCAAGATGCCCAAAAACACTTTGGAGTGGTTTCGTTCTCGCACCACACAAACTTTTCGGCGGGCCACCGACTCGTGTAAAAACTATTTTTCGCAACAAATTTTGCGAAACACATTCCTAGATGCCCAAGATCACTTTTAAGATGTTTTGAGCGGTTTCGTTCTCACACCACACAAACTTTTTGGAGGGCCCACGGACTCGTGTAAAAACTACTTTTCGCAACCAATGGTGCGAAACACATTCCTAGATGACCAAAAACACTTTTGAGTGGTTTTGAGCTGTTTCGTTCTCGCACCACACAAACTTTCCGGTGGGCCCACCGACACGTAAAAATTATTTTTCGCAACCAATGGTGCGAAACACATTCCAAGATGCCCAAAAACACTTTGGAGTGCTTTCGTTCTCGCACCACACAAACTTTTCGGCGGGCCACCGACTCGTGTAAAAACTATTTTTCGCAACCAATTATGCGAAACACATTCCTAGATGCCCAAGATCACTTTTAAGATGTTTCGAGCGGTTTTGTTCTCACACCACACAAACTTTTTGGAGGGCCCACGGACTCGTGTAAAAACTAGTTTTCGCAACCAATGGTGTGAAACACATTCCTAGATGACCAAAAACACTTTAGAGTGGTTTTGAGCTGTTTCGTTCTCGCACCACACAAACTTTCCGGTGGGCCCACCACTCGTGAAAACTATTTTTCGCAACCAATGGTGCGAAACATATTCCTAGATGCCCAAGATCACTTTTAAGAGGTTTCGAGTGGTTTCGTTCTCGCACCAGACAAACATTTCGGCGGGCCCACCGACTCGTGTAAAAACTATTTCTCGCAACCAATAGTGTGAAACACATCCCTAAATGCCCAAGATCACTTTTAAGATGTTTCGAGCGGTTTCGTTCTCGCAACACACAATCTTTCCGGAAGGCCGACCGGCGCGTGTAAAAACTATTTTTCGCAACCAATGGTGCGAAACACATTCCAAGATGCCCAAAAACACTTTTAGTGGTTTCGTTCTCGCACCACACAATCTTTCCGGAAGGCCGACCGGCTCGTGTAAAAACTATTTTTCGCAACCAATGGTGCGAAACAAATTCCAAGATGCCCAAAAACACTTTGGAGTGGTTTTGTTCTCGCACCACACAAACTTTTCGGCGGGCCACCGACTCGTGTAAAAACTATTTTTCGCAACCAATTATGCGAAACACATTCCTACATGCCCAAGATCACTTTCAAGATGTTTCGAGCGGTTTCGTTCTCACACCACACAAACTTTTTGGAGGGCGCACGGACTCGTGTAAAAACTTGTTTTCGCAACCAATGGTGCGAAACACATTCCTAGATGACCAAAAACACTTTTGAGTGGTTTTGAGCTGTTTCGTTCTGGCACCACACAAACTTTCCGGTGGGCCCACCGACTCGTCAAATCTATAAACATATTCCTAGATGCCCAAGATCACTTTTAAGAGGTTTCGAGCGGTTTCGTTCTCGCACCACACAAACATTTCGACGGGCCCACCCACTCGTGTAAAAACTATTTCTCGCAACCAATAGTGTGAAACACAACCCTAAATGCCCAAGATCACTTTTAAGATGTTTCGAGCGGTTTCGTTCTCGCACCACACAATCTTTCCGGAAGGCCGACCGGCTCGTGTAAAAACTATTTTTCGCAACCAACGGTGCGAAACGCATTCCAAGATGCCCAACACACTTTGGAGTGGTTTCGTTCTCGCACCACACAAACTTTTCGACGGGCCACCGACTCGTGTAAAAACTATTTTTCGCAACCAATTATGCGAAACACATTCCTACATGCCCAAGATCACTTTTAAGATGTTTCGAGCGGTTTCGTTCTCACACCACACAAACTTTTTGGAGGGCCCACGAACTCGTGTAAAAACTAGTATTCGCAACCAATGGTGCGAAACACATTCCTAGATGACCAAAAACACTTTTGAGTGGTTTTGAGCTGTTTCGTTCTGGCACCACACAAACTTTCCGGTGGGCCCACCGACTCGTAAAAACTATTTTTCGCAACCAATGGTGCGAAACATATTCATAGATGCCCAAGACCACTTTTAAGAGGTTTCGAGCAGTTTCGTTCCCGCACCACACAAACATTTCGGCGGGCCCACCAACTCGTGTAAAAACTATTTCTCGCAACCAATAGTTTGAAACACATCCCTAAATGCCCAAGATCACTTTTAAGATGTTTCGAGCGGTTTCGTTCTCGCACCACACAATCTTTCCGGAAGGCCAACCAGCTCGTGTAAAAACTATTTTTCGCAACCAATGGTGCGAAACACATTCCAAGATGCCCAAAAACACTTTGGAGTGGTTTCGTTCTCAGACCACACAAACTTTTTGGTGGGCCCACAGACTCGTGTCAAAACTATTTTTCGCAACCAATGGTGCGAAACACATTCCTAGTTGACCAAAAACACTTTTGAGTGGTTTTGAGCGGTTTCGTTCTCGCACCACACAAACATTCTGACGGGCCCACCGACTCGTAAAAACTGTTTTTCGCAACCAATGATGCGAAACAAATTCCTAGATGCCCAAGATCACTTTTAAGAGGATTCGAGCGGTTTCATTCTCGCACCACACAAACTTTTTGGCGGGCCCACGGACTCGTGTAAAAACTACTTTTCGCAACCAATGGTGCGAAACACATTCCTAGATGACCAAAAACACTTTTGAGCGGTTTTGAGCTGTTTCATTCTGGCACCACACAAACTTTCCGGTGGGCCCACCGACTCGTAAAAACTATTTTTCGCAACCAATGGTGCGAAACATATTCCTAGATGCCCAAGATCACTTTTAAGAGGTTTCGAGCGGTTTCGTTCTCGCGCCACACAAACATTTCGGCGGCCCACCGACTCGTAAATACTATTTTTCGCAACCAATGGTGCGAAACACATTCCTAGATGCCCAAGATCACTTTTGAGAGGTTTCGAGCGGTTTCGTTCTCGCACCACACAAACATTTCAGCGGGCCCACCGACTCGTGTAAAAACCATTTCTTGCAACCAATAGTGGGAAAAACATCCCTAAATGCCCTAGATCACTTTTAAGATGTTTCGAGCGGTTTCGTTCTCGCACCACACAATCTTTCCGGAAGGCCGACCGGCTCGTGTAAAAACTATTTTTCGCAACCAACGGTGCGAAACGCATTGCAAGATGCCCAACACACTTTGGAGTGGTTTCGTTCTCGCACCACACAAACTTTTCGACGGGCCACCGACTCGTGTAAAAACTATTTTTCGCAACCAATTATGCGAAACACATTCCTACATGCCCAATATCACTTTTAAGATGTTTCGAGCGGTTTCGTCCTCACACCACACAAACTTTTTGGAGGGCCCACGGACTCGTGTAAAAACTAGTTTTCGCAACCAATGGTGCGAAACACATTCCTAGATGACCAAAAACACTTTTGAGTGGTTTTGAGCTGTTTCGCTCTCGCACCACACAAACTTTCCGGTGGGCCCACCGACTCGTAAAAACTATTTTTCGCAACCAATGGTGCGAAACATATTCCTAGATGCCCAAGATCACTTTTAAGAGGTTTCGAGCGGTTTCGTTCTCCCGCCACACAAACATTTCGGCGGGCCCACCGACTCGTGTAAAAACTATTTCTCGCAACCAATAGTGTGAAACACATCCCTAAATGCCCAAGATCACTTTTAAGATGTTTCGAGCGGTTTCGTTCTTGCCCCACACAATCTTTCCGGAAGGCCGACCGGCTCGTGTAAAAACTATTTTTCGCAACCACTGGTGGAAAGCAGATTCCAAGATGCCCAAAGACACTTTGGAGTGGTTTCCTTCTCGCACCACACAAACTTTTCGGCGGGCCACCGACTCGTGTAAAAACTATTTTACGCAACCAATTATGCGAAACACATTCCTACATGCCCAAGATCACTTTTAAGATGTTTCGAGCGGTTTCGTTCTCACACCACACAAACTTTTTGGAGGGCCCACGGACACGTGTAAAAACTAGTTTTCGCAACCAATGGTGCGAAACACATTCCTAGATGACCAAAACCACTTTTGAGTGGTTTTGAGCTGTTTCGTTCTCGCACCACACAAAATTTCCGGTGGGCCCACCGACTTGTAAATACTATTTTTCGCAACCAATGGTGCGAAACACATTCCTAGATGCCCAAGATCACTTTTGAGAGGTTTCGAGCGGTTTCGTTCTCGCACCACACAAACATTTCAGCGGGCCCACCGACTCGTGTAAAAACCATTTCTCGCAACCAATAGTGTGAAACACATCCCTAAATGCCCAAGATCACTTTTAAGATGTTTCGAGCGGTTTCGTTCTCGCACCACACAATCTTTCCGGAAGGCCGACCGGCTCGTGTAAAAACTATTTTTCGCAACCAATGGTGCGAAACACATTCCAAGATGCCCAAAAACACTTTGGAGTGCTTTCGTTCTCGCACCACACAAACTTTTCGGCGGGCCACCGACTCGTGTAAAAACTATTTTTCGCAACCAATTATGCGAAACACATTCCTACATGCCCAAGATCACTTTTAAGATGTTTCGAGCCGTTTCGTTCTCACACCACACAAACTTTTTGGAGGGCCCACGGACTCATGTAAAAACTAGTTTTCGCAACCAATGGTGCGAAACACATTCCAAGAAGACCAAAAACACTTTTGAGTGGTTTTGAGCTGTTTCGTTCTCGCACCACACAAACTTTCCGGTGTGCCCACCGACTCGTAAAAACTATTTTTCGCAACCAATGGTGCGAAACATATTCCTAGATGCCCAAGATCACTTTTAAGAGGTTTCGAGCGGTTTCGTTCTCCACCACACAAATTTTTCGGCGGGCCCACCGACTTGTGTAAAAACTATTTCTCGCAACCAATAGTGTGAAACACATCCCTAAATGCCCAAGATCACTTTTAAGAGGTTTCGAGCGGTTTCGTTCTCGCACCACACAAACATTTCGGCGGGCCCACCGACTCGTGTAAAAACTATTTCTCGCAACCAATAGTGTGAAACACATCCCTAAATGCCCAAGATCACTTTTAAGATGTTTCGAGTGGTTTCGTTCTCGCACCACACAATCTTTCCGGAAGGTCGACCGGCTCGTGTAAAAACTATTTTTCGCAACCAATGGTGCAAAACAGATTCCAAGATGCCAAAAACACTTTGGAGTTGTTTCATTCTCGCACCACACAAACTTTTCGGCGGGCCACCGACTCGTGGAAAAACTATTTTTCGCAACCAATTATGCGAAACACATTCCTGCATGCGCAAGATCACTTTAAAGATGTTTCGAGCAGTTTCGTTCTCACACCACACAAACTTTTTGGAGGGCCCACGGACTCGTGTAAAAACTAGTTTTCGCAACCAATAGTGTGAAACACATCCCTAAATGCCCAAGATCGCTTTTAAGATGTTTCGAGCGGTTTCGTTCTCGCACCACACAATCTTTCCGGAAGGCCGACCGGCTCGTGTAAAAACTATTTTTCGCAACCAATGGTGCGAAACACATTCCAAGATGCCCAAAAACACTTTGGAGTGGTTTCGTTCTCGCACCACACAAACTTTTCGGCGGGCCACCGACTTGTGTAAAAACTATTTTTCGCAACCAATTATGCGAAACACATTCCTACATGCCCAAGATCACTTTTAAGATGTTTCGAGCGGTTTCGTTCTCACACCACACAAACTTTTTGGAGGGCCCACGGACTCGTGTAGACCAATGGTGCGAAACATATTCCTAGATGACCAAAAACACTTTTGAGTGGTTTTGAGCTGTTTCGTTCTTGCACCACACAAACTTTCCGGTGGGCCCACCGACTCGTGTAAAAACTATTTTTCGCGACCAATGGTGCGAAATACATTCCGAGATGCCCAAAAACACTTTGGAGTGGTTTCGTTCTCGCACCACACAAAATTTTCGACGGGCCCACCGACTCGTGTTAAAACTATTTCTCGCAACCAATAGTGTGAAACACATCCCTAAATGCCCAAGATCGCTTTTAAGAGGTTTCGAGCGGTTTCGTTCTCGCACCACACAAACATTTCGGTGGGCCCACCGACTCGTGTAAAAACTATTTCTCGCAACCAATAGTGGGAAACACTTCCCTAAATGCCCAAGATCACTTTTAAGATGTTTCGGGCGGTTTCGTTCTCCTAGCACACAATCTTTCCGGAAGGCCAACCGGCTCGTGTAAAAACTATTTTTCGCAACCAATGGTGCGAAACACATTCCAAGATGCCCAAAAACACTTTGGAGTGGTTTCGTTCTCGCACCACACAAACTTTTTGGTGGGCCCACAGACTCGTGTCAAAACTATTTTTCGCAACCAATTATGCGAAACACATTCCTAGATGCCAAAGATCACTTTTAAGAGGTTTCGAGCGGTTTCGTTCTCGCACCACACAAACTTTTCGGCAAGCCCACGGACTCGTGTAAAAACTATTTTTCGCAACAAATGGTGCGAAACACATTCCTAGATGCCCAAGATCACTTTTAAGAGGTTTCGAGCGGTTTCACTCTCGCACCACACAAACTTTTTGGCGGGCCCACCGACTCGTGTAAAAACTATTTTTCGCAACCAATTATGCGAAACACATTCCTAGATGACCAAAAACACTTTTGAGTGGTTTTGAGCTGTTTCGTTCTCGCACCACACAAACTTTCCGGTGCGCCCACCGACTCGTAAAAACTATTTTTCGCAACCAATGGTGCGAAACATATTCCTAGATGCCCAAGATCACTTTTAAGAGGTTTCGAGCGGTTTCGTTCTCCACCACACAAATTTTTCGGCGGGCCCACCGACTTGTGTAAAAACTATTTCTCGCAACCAATAGTGTGAAACACATCCCTAAATGCCCAAGATCACTTTTAAGAGGTTTCGAGCGGTTTCTTTCTCGCACCACACAAACATTTCGGCGGGCCCACCGACTCGTGTAAAAACTATTTCTCGCAACCAATAGTGTGAAACACATCCCTAAATGCCCAAGATCACTTTTAAGATGTTTCGAGCGGTTTCGTTCTCGCACCACACAATCTTTCCGGAAGGCCGACCGGCTCGTGTAAAAACTATTTTTCGCAACCAATGGTGCGAAACACATTCGAAGATGCCTAAAAACACTTTGGAGTGGTTTCGTTCTCACAACACACAAACTTTTCAGCGGGCCACGGACTCGTGTAAAAACTATTTTTCGCAACAAATGGTGCGAAACACATTCCTAGATGCCCAAGATCACTTTTAAGAGGTTTCGAGCGGTTTCGTTCTCGCACCACACAAACTTTTCCGCGGGCCCATCCACTCGTGTAAAAACCATTTTTCGCAACCAATTATGCGAAGCACATTCCTAGATGACCAAAAACACTTTTGACTGGTTTTGAGCTGTTTCGTTCTCGCACCACACAAACTTTCCGGTGGGCCCACCGACTCGTAAAAACTATTTTTCGCAACCAATGGTGCGGAACATATTCCTAGATGCCCAAGATCACTTTTAAGAGGTTTCGAGCGGTTTCGTTCTCCACCACACAAAATATTTCGGCGGGCCCACCGACTCGTGTAAAAACTATTTCTCGCAACCAATATTGTGAAACACATCCCTAAATGCCCAATACACTTTGGAGTGGTTTCGTTCTCACACCACACAAACTTTTTGGAGGGCCCACGGACTCGTGTAAAAACTAGTTTTCGCAACCAATGGTGCGAAACACATTCCAAGATGACCAAAAACACTTTTGAGTGGTTTTGAGCTGTTTCGTTCTCGCACCACACAAACTTTCCGGTGGGCCCATCGACTCGTAAAAACAATTTTTCGCAACCAATGGTGCGAAACACATTCCTAGATGCCCAAGATCACTTTTGAGAGGTTTCGAGCGGTTTGGTTCTCGCACCACACAAACTTTTCGGCGGGCCCACCGACTCGTGTAAAAACGATTTTTCGCCACCAATGGTGCGAAACACATTCCTAGATGACGAAAAACACTTTTGAGTGGTTTTGAGCGGTTTCGTTCTCGCCCCACACAAACTTTCCGGTGGGCCCACCGACTCGTAAAAACTATTTTTCGCAACCAATGGTGCCAAACATATTCCTAGATGCCCAACATCACTTTTAAGAGGTTTCGAGCGGTTTCGTTCTCGCACCACACAAACATTTCGGCGGGCCCACCGACTCGTGTAAAAACTATTTCTCGCAACCAATGGTGCGAAACACATTCCTAGATGACCAAAAACACTTTGAGTGGTTTTGAGTGGTTTCGTTCTCGCACCCCACGAACTTTTCGACGGGCCCACGGACTCGTGTAAAAACTATTTTTCGCAATCAATGGTGCGAAACACATTCCTAGATGCCCAAAAAGACTTTTGAGTGGTTTCGTTCTCGCACCACACAAACTTTTCGGCAGGCCCACCGACTCATGTAAAAACTATTTCTCGCAACCAATAGTGTCAAACACATCCCTAAATGTCCAAGATCACTTTTAAGATGATTCGAGCGGTTTCGTTCTCGCACCACACAAACTTTCCGGAAGGTCGACCGACTCGTGTAAAAACTATTTTTCGCAACCAATGGTGCGAAATACATTCCTAGATGACCAAAAACACTTTGAGTGGTTTTGAGCGCTTTCGTTCTCGCAGCGCACAAACTTTTCGGCGGGCCCACTAACTCGTGTAAAAACTATTTTTCGCAACCAATGGTGCGAAACACATTCCTAGATGCCCCAACACACTTTTGAGTGGTTTTGAGCGGTTTCGTTCTCGCAACACACAAACTTTCCAGCGGGCCCACCGACTCGTAAAAACTATTTTTCGCAACCAATGGTGCGAAACACATTCCTAGATGCCCAAGATCACTTTTAAGAGGTTTTGAGCGGTTTCGTTCTCGCACCACACAAACTTTTCGGCGAGCCCACGGACTCGTGTAAAAACTATTTTTCGCATCCAATGGTGCGAAACACATTCCTAGATGACCAAAAACACTTTTGAGTGGTTTTGAGCGGTTTCGTTCTCGCACCACACAAACTTTCCGGCGGGCCCACCGTGTAACATACCCAAAATTTGAATTTCAAATTTTGCATCTAAAAATGTCTAGAATATTTTTCATAAATCGGAATACTAATATTTTCCAACTAAAAACCTAGGTGAGTCTAATATGACCAGTATTAATATACAGATTTGTGAATAATTTAAAACATTTTACTTGATAACTCAAAGGAAGAAAATAAAACATAGTGTGTGCATGTAAATGCATAATGTATTATTATGACTTGAGTCGTTTTGCTTGTTTTTGGATTTTACTAGCATTTCATAATAGGATGAATATAAATTAAAAACTCTGAGGCAAATACTAAATATATATTTACGAGAATGTATATACATGTAATACTTGAAGTTGAGTAATTAAAAATTTAAATCATGATCAACAACATCATGTCAGGTCAAGAATCATCTAAATATAATTTTACAATCATTTAATTATATTTTATAATAGGAAACATATGTGTAAGAATAAGCTTAGTGAATTTCTAAAAATAATTAGTGTAAGATAAAATCATGGAAAAATTCATGTGGATTATACCCAATATGTTAGACTCACTGGAATTTTGGCATGATTTTATATTTACATCTAAACCCTCAATTAATTGGTCAAAAGAGTCAAAATCCGGTTTAATTGTAAACCCTAATCGACAAAACTCATACCTCATCCAAAAATGCATTAAATTTTATAAAAGTGTATATGGAACATAATTTATTCAAACACTAGCTTATTTATCATGAATTAATATAATTTTTCCAGAATTTATTTTATTAGTTTTGATCCCCTAAAAATTCAATCTAACTTCAGCCAGGCCTATTTTCCTTATTTTGCTGCGAATAAAATATAAAGAAATTTTGAGTGCAACCAAGGAAAATGGAAACTAGGAATTTTTATCTATCTCCACAAAAATCCACTTTATTTTATCCAGCCCACAGAATAAATTATGGCATTATAAAGAAGAGGAGAAGGAAAATAAGTAGAGAAAATCCGGAAAATGTCCGGACAATGTGTTCAACAGATTTCTTACCCATCTCTCACTGCCAAGTGGGCCCCAGGGCGTGGGGGAGCCCACTGGTCACCCAGCCAGTCCATCGTCCCTCACCACCGCTCAACACAGAGAACGGGGGAACGAGAGAAGAGCGGCGCAAGGTGCCTGCTCGACGCGTGTCCGTCGTCGTGGCGACGCCGAGTTCCTCCCTTTTCTTCTCCCAGCCGCGTCGCACATCTCTCCTCTTCTCTCCAGTATCGACCAAAACAAGGAGGAGAAACCCTAGCGCCTCCATCACCCTCAAACTCGCCGTCGGCTGTGAAGATGACGACCGCCGCCAGCGCCGATGAGCCACGGTTTCCCTCTCCTTATTCGCGTTCCATCATCTCCTCAAAACGCTGGTTCCATCCCCTCTAACCCCGCTCTCTATCGCAGAGCCAATCAATGGGAACGCCGCCATGTCATCGCCGGATGGATGAGCGCTCTGGACGTAACCGCCGGTGGCATCGTCGTCGGGCAGCACAAAAGAGACCACCGCAGGCCGAGCCGCCTCGCCATCAATACCGCCTCGGCCTCCTCTCCAAAACCCCTCAATAATCCCCGAGGATTGACCTCCGACGAAGGAGATCGGCATCCTCTTCTTCAACTCCGGTCAACCGCCGTCGCCATCGAATCCTCCTTCCCGGGTGAGTTTCGGCACGATTCCTTGCATGAGTAGCATCCCTATGTTTTCTCTGAGCTGCCCCGCTCCTCTCCCTACCAGCCCACTGACCGGAGCGAGCCTTCGCCGTGGAGCCGAAGCATTTCGCCGCCGCCAGGGAATTCCTCACGTCGCCGCCGTTGTCCAGTCTTCGCCAAGCCGCGGGGAAAGTCAGGTGAGTCTCTAGGGACCTTGTAGATGCGCGCGCATGCATGTAATCAGCTCGAATCGAGCCGTAGCTCTAGGTGACCCATCAACCCGAAAGCCGTCGCCGCTTGCATCGTTGCCATCACCGACTCCGATCATCTCCGGCGATGAGACGACCACCGTCGAGTGCGCAACGATGCTGCGCATCTTTTCTACTTTGGCCGCCTCGTCCATCTCACCGCCGTTCGCCGTCGACGCCATCCACCAGCCCGCCTGTGCCGCCTCCATCTTGCGCCAGCTACTGCTGCCTTATCCTCACTTCCTTGTCTCAATGACAGGCGGGCCCAACCTGATTAGCGCTTAAGGACTCCACTTAGAGACAATTTAAAATGTGCAAGGCTCACTTTGTAAATTTTCTATGTATGACTGGTGGACCCAGGATCTATTTGTAAATAAGGAGAACATTAAGCACTCTTAATGGACTTTGCTTTAACACGTGCTAAGGACCTCGGGTTCTAATCCAGGAACTCCAAGGGCTTTTCTGCAAAATAGCCAGAGAATGACCTGTGGACCCAGGGATTTGTATTTTGTAAATATAAATGGAAATAGCCAAAACAATATATTCTCAATTGAAAATTGTACCAAACTTGTAAAATTCATACCAAATCAAATATAACTCATTTTGAGATGAAACCAATTTCAGTAGGTTTATAAAATTGTAGACTTTAATATGGTATAGCAAAATCCTATGCTCACAGTAGGATTTTTATTTCTAAAATTTTAAATATGAAATAGTTAACATAGAATTTGTAAAATTTGTAGAAAATTCATTTTAGCTCTAAATGGATCAAACCAAAACTTATTAACTTCACAAAAACATGAGATTTATTTTTATGAGCTAAGATCCAGAACTTTTAGTATACAAAAAGTAGTTCACTTTTAATGTAATGGTAAGTTGTCATAATTAATTTGAGAAGTTATAAAATTCATAGGAAATTGATTCCAACTCCAAATTAGGTGATTCTAGTTTTGTTAGATCCATAATTTCATAGACTTAATTATCATGAATTAAGATATGACATGTACTGTAGTAAAAATGCTCCTAAAGTTTTATATATCAAATAACTAGTACAATGTGGCATCTAGCTTATAAAATTCATAATAAAATCATACTAACTCTAGAAATTGTGAAACCAATTTTGCTGTACTCCTGAGAACATCCATTTCACTGCAGCAGCCCAACATTTCACAAATTCGGACCTAAAGTGCACTCGAGTACTAATAAAGCTTAATTAATTAGCCTATGTCTAGAATAGAATTTACAAAATTCATAACTCTCAAAATAAAAGTAATAAAATAGAAACTCTTGTATCATAAGTCATTTTTAGTCAGTACCTATCTACTACATTGAATTCATGCATATTAGAAGCATTTTGGATCTTTACTTGTTTTGATGTTTATATCGTTATCGTTATTTCATATAGTGAGCGATGTCGCTTTCGGTGAGAAGTTTGGATTTTATCGCTGACCGTGAGGGAGATTCTAACTAAGGCAAGTGCCCTCCTCCTTTGAACACTTTGATCTTATGTTTTTATTGGGCAAACGTTTTCTATTGCAAAGTTGCACACGTTAGATAGTTATGTTTGGAAAAATTATTTGAAAGTGATGAAATGGTAGTTATGACCTATTTGTTGCATAATCCACCTTGATATTTGTCATCCTTGATGTTTGTAACCTTAGAATGGTTTAGAGTACTCTTCATGTGCTCAAATGGGCCTACAGTTGCTAAATATAATGTCATATGCTTAGCCATGCCTAGTGAGATGATTTTAAACATTGTGATCACCATATATATTTGAAAATGGGCAATTTACAACTTCTGAACAGTGGTGAAGCCTCTGGTTATTTGTGAAATAAAATGGAGTTAAACATATTTCTAGACTTGGGCGGCGAGTGGTGTACATATGATAGTAGTTGTGCACCGATAGGGGGAGCGTTCGCCTGAGTCGATTAAGGACCGAACTCTATGTTACCAACTAAGTATACAGTACTGCCACATGTGTTAGTATGGGATGACCTTAGCTTATTAAGTTGTCCAGTGTTTAGCCTTGCATATTGGTAGGCCGGAGTAGAATGAATTAGTCTGAGCGATGATTCATAGGAACTACCCATGTGTGTGTGTTGATTATAATGCTAGCAACATGACTAGCTGGATGTGTTCTGTGAGGGAACAGATGGTCCGCCTCACAGCATGGGCATCTAAGTCTATCCAATTCAACGGTTAAATGCCTCGTGGGGGAACGGATGTGTTCGCTGCCACGGCGTTAGGTTTAAGGCGTGGGCCCGCCACCTAACGGCTCTGGGTCATTCCTAGGGGGATTCACACTTGTCGTCGCTGATGCAAGGTTA
The DNA here is from genome assembly GCA_008326285.1 of Oryza officinalis. Taxonomy (NCBI): domain Eukaryota; kingdom Viridiplantae; phylum Streptophyta; class Magnoliopsida; order Poales; family Poaceae; genus Oryza; species Oryza officinalis. The sequence goes on along the minus strand of BDMV01000006.1, from coordinate 27,432,548 downwards.
GACACTAGGCAATGTAACGGCTAAGTTGTGACCTCTAGTCCGCACTCAATAAGTAGAGTGTGGGGTGCTAGGCCAGCACCGAACCAACTAGAGTGTAGCCTTCAGGCTTTTATCGCATCATGTGGATTTGTACGAACTCTGCAGAGTTAAAACTAACCGGTTAGCCGTGCTCACGGTCAAGAGTGACTTGGGGAAATAGCATGAGTGTAATTTTTACTTTTCTAAAATGCTTTATAAAAATGGTTGAGGAACGGGAAATTGAAGATTTTGATTATAATGATGACTGCTACCAGGGAAGGTGCAAGTGTGATGTTTATGATTTATGATAATATCAATGAGGAGAAATGAGGATTATGATGCTAAAATTATTTATATTGATCACTATGCTCTACTTTATACACTTATTCTATAAATGTTTACAAAGTTATCGTTTGTAAAATGTTGTAAACCAAATTAGCTTTATGCAAATAAACCTACAAATAGCCATTCTTTGATAATTAGAGCTAGCATGTATGTAGGATTGTATTGCCTTGCCAGTACATTAACATAGTTAATGTACTGACACTTATATCTTCCGTGGGCTGTTTGTCTAAATTATTTTGCAGGTTAGTTGAGTGCTACGGGTTCCGTCGTTGATCTCTTCAGGACGGTTCATTAGGGGTTTACCCCTAGTCGGATTGCTTAAGGGTCTTGGGTAAATAATCTTCCGTGAGAACCTTTAATTATAAGGCCGTTTGGCCATATATATCTTAGACTTAGATTCTAAGTTATTTGTGTATTAGTAGTCATTTATGAATATCATTTGCTTTGATGAAAGTGTCTTGGTTTGTTCTAGCTTATAGAACTATCCGACATGAGTATGGATGTTGAACCAACGAGATGTTGTAGAGTTTAACAAATTGTCAAGTCTTCTGGGATATGTAACACATCTGGTCGCTGCCTTCGTGTGGTTTGACGGGCACGTCTCAGGCTGAAGTTGACTGGCACGCTAAGTCCCCGCAATGTCTCTTTTGCTCAATATTCGGCACTACGTTATTTATATTGAATGGTGATTAGTTGTGATCATGGGGCACATTGAGGCTTGAGTGGCTATAATGCGTGTAAGGATCCCACTCTCCCAAAATCATGTGGTGATCACAAATGACACCAGACAATATAATTTTCGTGTGCTCGACACACCGACTCGTAAAAACTATTTTTCGCAACCAATGGTGCGAAACACATTCCTAGATGCCCAGGATCACTTTTAAGAGGTTTCGAGCGGTTTCGTTCTCGCACCACACAAACTTTTCGACGGGCCCACCGGCTCGTGTAAAAACTATTTCTCGCAACCAATAGTGTGAAACACATCCCTAAATGCCCAAGATGACTTTCAAGATGTTTCGAGCGTTTTCGTTCTCGCACCACACAAACTTTCCGGAAGGTCGACCGGCTCGTGTAAAAACTATTGTTCGCAACCAATGCTGCGAAACACATTCCTAGATGCCCAAAAACACTTTTGCGTGGTTTCGTTCTCGCACCACACAAACTTTCCGGTGGGCCCACCGACTCGTGTAAAAACTATTTTTCGCAACCAATTGTGCAAAACACATTCCTAGATGCCCCTGATCACTTTTAAGAGGTTTCGAGCGATTTCGTTCTCGCACAACACAAATTTTTCGGCGGGCCCACTGACTTGTGTAAAAACTATTTTTCGCAACCAATGGTGCGAAACACATTCCTAGATGACCAAAAATACTTTGAGTGGTTTTGAGCGGTTTCATTCTCGCACCCCACAAACTTTTCGGCGGGCCCACTGACCCGTGTAAAAACTATTTTTCTCAACCAATGGTGCGAAACACATTCCTAGATGCCCAAAAAACACTTTTGAGTGGTTTCGTTCTCGCAACACAAACTTTTTGGCGGGCCCGAGGACTCGTGTCAAAACTATTTTTCGCAACCAATGGTGCGAAACACATTCCTAGATGCCCAAAAACACTTTGGAGTGGTTTCGTTCTCGCACCACACAAACTTTCCGGCGGGCACACAGACTCGTGTAAAACTATATTATGTAACCAGTTGTGCGAAACATATTCCTAGATGCCCAAGATCACTTTTAAGAGGTTTTGAGCGGTTTCGTTCTCGCACCACAGAAACTCTTCGGCGAGCCCACGGACTCATGTAAACATTATTTTTCGCAACCAATTGTGCGAAATACATTTCTTGATGTCCAAAAACACTTTTGAGTGGTTTCGTTCTCGCATCACACAAACTTTCCGGCGGCCCCATCGACTCGTGTAAAAACTATTTTTCTCAACCAACTATGTCAAACACATTCCTAGATGCCCAAGATCACTTTTAAGAGGTTTCGAGCGGTTTCGTTCTCGCACCACAGAAACTTTTCGGTGAGCCCACGGACTCGTGTAAACACTATTTTTCGGAACCAATTGTGCGAAATACATTTCTTGATGCCCAAAAACACTTTTGAGTGGTTTTGAGCGGTTTCGTTCTCGCACCACACAAACTTTCCGGCGGGCCCATCGACTCGTGTAAAAACTATTTTTCGCAACCAATGGTGCGAAACACATTCCTAGATGCCCAAGATAACTTTTAAGAGGTTTTGAGCGGTTTCGTTCTCGCACCCCACAAACTTTTCAGCGGGCCCATTGACTCGTGTAAAAACTATTTCTCTCAACCAATGGTACGAAACACATTCCTTGAAGCCCAAAATTACTTTTAAGAGCTTTTGAGCCGTCTCGTTCTCGCACCACACGAACTTTTCGGCGGGCCCACTGACTCGTGTGAAAACTATTTTTCGCAACCAATGGTGCGAAACACATTCCTAGATGCCCAAGATCACTTTTAACAGGTTTTGAGCGGTTTTGTTCTCGCACCCCACAAACTTTTCGGCGGGCCCACTAACTCGTGTAAAAACTATTTTTCGCAACCAATGGTGCGAAGGACATTCCTAGATGCCCCAAAACACTTTTGAGTGGTTTCGTTGTCGCACCACACAAACTTTTCGGTGGGCCCACAGACTCATGTAAAAACTATTTTTCGCAACCAATGGTGCGAAACGCATCCCTAGATGACCAAAAACACTTTTGAGTGGTTTTGATCGGTTTCGTTCTCGCACCACACAAATTTTCCGGCGAACCCACCGACTCGTAAAAACAATTTTTCGCAACCAATGGTGCGAAACACATTCCTAGATGCCCAAGATCACTTTTAAGAGGTTTCGAGCGGTGTCGTCCTCGCACCACACAAACTTTTCGGCGGGCCCACAGACTCGTGTAAAAACTATTTTTCGCAACCAATGGTGCGAAACACATTCCTAGATGACCAAGAATACTTTGAGTGGTTTTGAGCAGTTTCGTTCTTGCACCACACAAACTTACCGACGGGCCCACCGACTCGTGTAAAAACTATTTCGCTCAACCAATGGTGCGAAACACATTCCTAGAAGCCCAAAATTACTTTTAAGAGCTTTTGAGCCGTCTCGTTCTCGCACCACACAAACTTTTCGGCGGGCCCACTGACTCGTGTAAAAACTATTTTTCGCAACCAATGGTGCGAAACACATTCCTGGATGCCCAAAAACACTATTGAGTAGTTTCGTTCTCGCATAGCAGAAACTTTTCTGCGGGCCCACCGACTCGTGTAAAAACAATTTTTCGTAACCAATTGTGCGAAACACATTCCTAGATGCCCAAGATCACTTTTAAGAGGTTTCGAGCGGTTTCGTTCTCGCACCACACAAACTTTGCAGCGAGCCCACGGACTCGTGTAAAAACTATTTTTTCCAACCAATGGTGCGAAACACATTCCTAGATAACCAAAAATACTTTGAGTGGTTTTGAGCGGTTTTGTTGTCGCACCCCACAAACTTTTCGGCGGGCCCATTGACTCGTGTAAAAACTATTTTTGCAACCAATGGTGCGAAACACATTCCTAGATGCCCAAAAACACTTTTGACTGGTTTCGTTCTCGCACCACACAAACTTTCTGGCGGGCCCACGGACTCGTGTAAAAACTATTTTATGCAACAATGGTGCGAAACACATTCCTAGATAACCAAAAATACTTAGAGTGGTTTTGAGCGGTTTCGTTGTCGCACCCCACAAACTTTTCGGCGGGCCCATTGACTCGTGTAAAAACTATTTTTCGCAACCAATTGTGCGAAACACGTTCCTAGATGCCCAAAAACACTTTTGAGTGGTTTCGTTCCCGCGCCACACAAACTTTCCGGCGGGCCCACAGACTCGTGTAAAAACTATATTATGCAACCAATTGTGCGAAACATATTCCTAGATGCCCAAGATCACTTTTAAGAGGTTTCGAGCGGTTTCGTTCTCGCACCACAGAAACTTTTCGGTGGGCCCACGGACTCGTGTAAACACTATTTTTCGCAACCAATTGTGCGAAATACATTTCTTGATGCCCAAAAACACTTTTGAGTGGTTTCCTTCTCGCACCACACAAACTTTCCGCCGGGCCCATTGACTAGTGTAAAAACTATTTTTCTCAACCAATTATGGGAAACACATTCCTAGATGCCCAAGATCACTTTTAAGAGGTTTTGAGCGATTTCTTTCTCGCACCACAGAAACTTTTCGGCGAGCCCACGGACTCGTGTAAACACTATTTTTCGCAACCAATTGTGCGAAATACATTTCTTGATGCCCAAAAACACTTTTGAGTGGTTTCGTTCTCGCACCACACAAACATTCCGGCGGGCCCATCGACTCGTGTAAAAACTATTTTTTCTCAACCAATTATGTGAAACACACTCCTAGATGCCCAAGATTTCGCAACCAATGGTGCGAAACACATTCCTAGATGCCCAAGATCACTTTTAACAGGTTTTGAGTGGTTTCGTTCTCGCACCCCACAAACTTTTCGGCGGCCCCACTGACTCGTGTAAAAACTATTTTTCGCAACCAATGGTGCGAAGCACATTCCTAGATGCCCCAAAACACTTTTGAGTAGTTTCGTTCTCGCACCACATAAACTTTTCGGCGAGCCCACGGACCCGTGTAAACACTATTTTTCGCAACCAATGGTGCGAAACACATTCCTAGATGACCAAAAACACTTTTGGGTGGTTTTGAGCGGTTTCGTTCTCGCACCACACAAACTTTTCGGCGAGCCCACCGACTCGTAAAAACTATTTTTCACAACCAATGGTGCGAAACACATTCCTAGATGCCCAAGATCAGTTTTAAGAGGTTTCGAGCAGTTTCGTTCTCGCACCACAGAAACATTTCGGCGAGCCCACGGACTCGTGTAACACTATTTTTCGCAACCAATTGTGCGAAATACATTTCTTGATGCCCAAAAACACTTTTGAGTGGTTTCATTCTCGCACCACACAAACTTTCCGGCGGGCCCATCGACTCGTGTAAAAACTATTTTTCGCAACCAATGGTGCGAAACACATTCCTAGATGCCCAAGATAACTTTTAAGAGGTTTTGAACGGTTTCGTTCTCGCACCCCACAAACTTTTCAGTGGGCTCACTGAATCGTGTAAAAACTATTTTTCGCAACCAATGGTGCGAAACACATTGCTAGATGCCCCAAAACACTTTTGAGTGGTTTCGTTCTCGCACCACACAAACTTTTTGGTGGGCCCACAGACACGTGTAAAAACTATTTTTCACAACCAATGGTGCGAAACACATTCCTAGATGACCAAAAACACTTTTGAGTGGTTTTGATCGGTTTCGTTCTCGCACCACACAAACTTTCCGGCGAACCCACCGACTCGTAAAAACTATTTTTTGCAACCGATGGTACGAAACACATTCCTAGATAACCACAAATACTTTGAGTGGTTTTGAGCGGTTTCGTTTTCGCACCCCACAAACTTTTCGGTGGGCCCACTGACTCGTGTAAAAGCTATTTTTCGCAACCAATGGTGCGAAACACATTCCTAGATGCCCAAAAACACTTTTGAGTGGTTTTGATCGGTTTCGTTCTCGCACCACACAAACTTTCCGGCGAACCCACCGACTCGTAAAAACTATTTTTTGCAACCAATGGTACGAAACACATTCCTAGATAACCACAAATACTTTGAGTGGTTTTGACCGGTTTCGTTGTCGCACCCCACAAACTTTTCGGCGGGCCCACTGACTCGTGTAAAAGCTATTTTTCGCAACCAATGGTGCGAAACACATTCCTAGATGCCCAAAAACACTTTTGAGTGGTTTCGTTCCCGCACCACACAAACTTTCCGGCGAACTCACCGACTCGTAAAAACTATTTTTTGCAACCAATGGTACGAAACACATTCCTAGATGACCAAAAACACTTTTGAGTGGTTTCGTTCCTGCACCACACAAACTTTTCGGTTGGCCCACAGACTTGTGTAAAAACTATTTTTCGCAACCAATGGTGCGAAACACATTCCTAGATGCCCCAAAACACTTTTGAGTGGTTTCGTTCTCGCACCACACAAACTTTTTGCTGGGCCCACAGACTCGTGTAAAAACTATTTTTCGCAACCAATGGTGCGAAACACATTCCTAGATGACCAAAAACACTTTTGAGTGGTTTTGATCGGTTTCGTTCTCGCACCACACAAACTTTCCGGTGAGCCCATCGACTCATAAAAATTATTTTTCGCAACCAATGGTGCGAAACACATTCCTAGATAACCAAAAACACTTTTGAGTGGTTTCGTTCTCGCACCACACAAACTTTTCGGCGGGCCCACTGACTCGTGTAAAACTATTTTTCGCAACCAATGGTGCGAAACACATTCCTAGATGCCCAAAAACAATTTTGAGTGGTTTCGTTCTCGCACCACACAAACTTTTCGGCGGGCCCACTGACTCGTGTAAAAACTATTTTTCGCGACCAATGGTGCAAAACGCATTCCTAGATGACCAAAAACACTTTTGAGTGGTTTTGATCGGTTTCGTTCTCGCACCACACAAACTTTCCCGCGAGCCCACCCACTCGAAAATACTATTTTTCGCAACCAATGGTGCGAAACACATTCCTAGATGCCCAAGATCACGTTTAAGAGGTTTCGAGCGGTTACGTTCTCGCACCACACAAACTTTTTGGTGGGCCCACTAACTCGTGTAAATACTATTTTTCGGAACCAATTGTGCGAAATACATTTCTAGATGCCCAAAACCACTTTTGAGTTGTTTCGTTCTCACACCACTCAAACATTCTGGCGTGCCCACCGACTCGTAAAAACTATTTTTCACAACCACTGCTGCGAAACACATTCCTAGATGCCCAAGATCCCTTTCAAGAGGTTTCGAGCGGTTTCGTTCTCGCACCACACAAACTTTTCGGCGGGCCCACTGACTCGTGTAAAAACTATTTTTCGCAATCAATGGTGTGAAACACATTCCTTGATGCCCCAAAACACTTTTGAGTGGTTTCGTTCTCGCACCACACAAACTTTTCGGCGGGCCCACAGACTCGTGTAAAAACTATTTTTCGCAATCAATGGTGCGAAACACGTTCCTTGATGCCCCAAAACACTTTTGAGTGGTTTCGTTCTCGCACCACACAAACTTTTCGGCGGGCCCACTGACTCGTGTAAAAACTATTTTTCGCAATCAATGGTGCGAAACACATTCCTTGATGCCCCAAAACACTTTTGAGTGGTTTCGTTCTCGCACCACACAAACTTTTCGGCAGGCCCACAGACTCGAGCAAAAACTATTTTTCGCAACCAATGGTGCGAAACACATACCTAGATGACCAAAAACACTTTTGAGTGGTTTTGATCGATTTCATTCTCGCACCCCACAAACTTTTCGGCAGGCCCACTAACTCGTGTAGAAACAATTTTTCGCAATCAATGGTGCGAAACACATTCCTTGATGCCCCAAAACACTTTTGAGTGGTTTCGTTCTCGCACCACACAAACTTTTCGGCGGGCCCACACACTCGTGCAAAAACTATTGTTCGCAACCAATGGTGCGAAACACATACCTAGATGACCAAAAACACTTTTGAGTGGTTTTGATCGGTTTCGTTCTCGCACCACACAAACTTTCCGGTGAGCCCACCGTCTCGTAAAAACTATTTTTCGCAACCAATGGTGCGAAACACATTCCTAGATGCCCAAGATCACTTTTAAGAGGTTTTGAGCGGTTTCGTTCTCGCACCGCACAAACTTTTCGGCGGGCCCGCTGACTCTTGTAAAAACTATTTTTCGCAACCAATGGTGCGAAACACATTCCTAGATGCCCCAAAACACTTTTGAGTGGTTTCGTTCTCGCACCACACAAACTTTTCAGCGGGCCCACTGACCCGTGTAAAAACTATTTTTCGCAACCAACGGTGCGAAACACATTCCTAGATGACCAAAAATACTTTGAGTGGTTTTGAGCGGTTTCGTTCTTGCACCACACAAACTTACCGACTTTCCACCAACTCGTGTAAAAACTATTTCTCTCAACCAATGCTGCGAAACACATTCCTAGAAGCCCAAAATTACTTTTAAGAGCTTTTGAGCCGTCTCGTTCTCGCACCACACAAACTTTTCGGTGGGCCCACAGACTTGTGTAAAAACTATTTTTCGCAACGAATGGTGCGAAACACATTCCTAGATGACCAAAAACACTTTTGAGTGGTTTTGATCGGTTTCGTTCTCGCACCACACAAACTTTCCGGCGAGCCCACCGACTCGAAAATACTATTTTTCGCAACCAATGCTGCGAAACACATTCCTAGAAGCCCAAGATCACGTTTAAGAGGTTTCGAGCGGTTTCGTTCTCGCACCACACAAAGTTTTCACTGGGCCCACTAACTCATGTAAATACTATTTTTCGCAACCAATTGTGCGAAATACATTTCTAGATGCCCAAAAACACTTTTGAATGGTTTCGTTCTCGCACCACACAAACTTTCCGGCGGGCCCATCGACTCGTGTAAAAACTATTTTTCGCAACCAATAACGCGAGACACATTCCTAGATGCCCAAGATCACTTTAAGAGGTTTCGAGCGGTTTCGTTCTCGCACCACACAAACTTTCGGCGGGTCCACAGACTCGTGTAAAAACTATTTTTCGCAACCAATGGTGCGAAACACATTCCTAGATGACCAAAAAGACTTTGAGTGGTTTTGATCGGTTTCGTTCTCGCACCACACAAACGTTTCGGTGAGCCCACCGACTCGTAAAAACTATTTTTCGCAACCAATGGTGTGAAACACATTCCTAGATGCCCAAGATCACTTTTAAGAGGTTTCGAGCGGTTTAGCTCTCGCACCACGCAAACTTTTCAGCGGGCCCACTGACCCATGTAAAAACTATTTCTCTCAACCAATGGTGCGAAATACATTTCTAGATGCCCAAAACCACTTTCGAGTTGTTTCGTTCTCACACCACTCAAACATTCCGGCGTGCCCACCGACTCGTAAAAACTATTTTTCGCAACCAATGGTGCGAAACACATTCCTAGATGCCCAAGATCCCTTTTAAGAGGTTTCGAGCGGTTTCGTTCTCGCACCACACAAACTTTTCGGCGGGCACACTAACTCGTGTAAAAACTATTTTTCGCAACCAATGATGCGAAACACATTCCTAGATGACCAAAAATACTTTGAGTGGTTTTGAGTGGTTTCGTTCTCGCACCCCACAAACTTTTCGGCGGGCCCACTGACTCGTGTAAAAACTATTTTTCGCAACCATTGGTGCGAAACACATTCCTAGATGCCCCAAAACACTTTTGAGTGGTATCGTTCTCGCACCACACAAACTTTTCGGCAGGCCCACAGACTCGTGCAAAAACTATTTTTCGCAACCAATGGTGCGAAACACATTCCTAGATGACCAAAAACACTTTTGAGTGGTTTTGATCGGTTTCGTTCTCGCACCACACAAACTTTCCGGCGAGCCCACCGACTCGTAAAAACTATTTTTCGCAACCAATGGTGCGAAACACATTCCTAGATGCCCAAGATCACTTTTAAGAGGTTTCGAGCGGTTTCGTTCTCACACCACACAAACTTTTTGGCGGGCCCACTAACTCGTGTAAGTACTATTTTTCGCAACCAATTGTGCGAAATACATTTCTAGATGCCCAAAAACACTTTTGAGTGGTTTCGTTCTCGCAGCACACAAACTTTTCGGCGGGACCATCGACTCGTGTAAAAACTATTTTTCGCCACCAATGGTGCGAAACACATTCCAAGATGACCAAAAACACTTTTGAGTGGTTTTGATCGGTTTCGTTCTCGCGCCACACAAACTTTCCGGCGAGCCCATCGACTCGTAAAAACTATTTTTCGCAACCAATGGTGCGAAACACATTTCTAGATGCCCAAGATCACTTTTAAGAGGTTTCAAGCGGTTTCGTTCTCGCACCGCACAAACTTTTCGGCGGGCCCGCTGACTCTTGTAAAAACTATTTTTCGCAACCAATGGTGCGAAACACATACCTAGATGACCAAAAATACTTTGAGTGGTTTTGAGCGGTTTCGTTCTTGCACCACACAAACTTACCGACGGGCCCACCAACTCGTGTGAAAACTATTTCTCTCAACCAATGGTGCGAAACACATTCCTAGAAGCCCAAAATTACTTTTGAGAGCTTTTGAGCCGTCTCGTTCTCGCACCACACAAACTTTTCGGTGGGCCCACAGACTCGTGTAAAAACTATTTTTCGCAACCAATGGTGCGAAACACATTCCTAGATGACCAAAAACACTTTTCAGTGGTTTTGATCGATTTCGTTCTTGCACCACACAAATTTTCCGGCGAGCCCACCGACTCGTAAAAACTATTTTTTGCAACCAATGGTGCGAAACACATTCCTAGATGCCCAAGATCACTTTTAAGATGTTTCGAGCGGTTTCGTTCTCGCACCACACAAACTTTTTGGCGGGCCCACTAACTCGTGTAAATACTATTTTTCGCAACCAATTGTGCGAAATACATTTCTAGATGCCCAAAAACACTTTTGAGTGGTTTCGTTCTCGCACCACACAAACTTTTCGGCGGGCACACTGATTCGTATAAAAACTATTTTTCGCAACCAATGATGCGAAACACATTCCTAGATGACCAAAAATACTTTGAGTGGTTTTGAGCGGTTTCGTTCTCGCACCCCACAAACTTTTCGACGGGCCCACTAACTCGTGTAAAAACTATTTTTCGCAACCAATGGTGCGAAACACATTCCTAGATGCCACATAACACTTTTGAGTGGTATCGTTCTCGCACCACACAAACTTTTCGGCAGGCCCACAGACTCGTGCATAAACTATTTTTCGCAACCAATGGTGCGAAACACATACCTAGATGACCAAAAACACTTTTGAGTGGTTTTGATCGGTTTCGTTCTCGCACCACACAAACTTTCCGGTGAGCCCACCGACTCGTAAAAACTATTTTTCGCAACCAATGGTGTGAAACACATTCCTAGATGCCCAAGATCACTTTTAAGAGGTTTCGAGCGGTTTAGCTCTCGCACCACACAAACTTTTCAGCGGGCCCACTGACCCGTGTAAAAACTATTTTTCGCAACCAATGGTGCGAAACATATTCCTAGATGACCAAAAATACTTTGAGTGGTTTTGAGCGGTTTCGTTCTTGCACCACACAAACTTACCGACGGGCCCACCAACTCGTGTACAAACTATTTCTCTCCACCAATGGTGCGAAACACATTCCTAGAAGCCCAAAATTACTTTTAAGAGCTTTTGAGCCGTCTCGTTCTCGCACCACACAAACTTTTTGGTGGGCCCACAGACTCGTGTAAAAACTATTTTTCGCAACCAATGGTGCGAAACACATTCCTAGATGACCAAAAACACTTTTGAGTGGTTTTGATCGGTTTCGTTCTCGCACCACACAAACTTTCCGGCGTGCCCACCGACTCGAAAATACTATTTTTCGCAACCAATGGTGCGAAACACATTCCTAGATGCCCAAGTTAACGTTTAAGAGGTTTCGAGTGGTTTCGTTCTCGCACCACACAAACTTTTCCGTGGGCCCACTAACTCATGTAAATACTATTTTTCGCAACTAATTGTGCGAAATACATTTCTAGATGCCCAAAAACACTTTTGAGTGGTTTCGTTCTCGCACCACACAAACTTTCCGGCGGGCCCATCGACTCGTGTAAAAACTATTTTTCGCAACCAATAACGCGAAACACATTCCTAGATGCCCAAGATCACTTTAAGAGGTTTCGAGCGGTTTCGTTCTCGCACCGCACAAACTTTTCGGCGCGCCCACAGACTCGTGTAAAATCTATTTTTCGCAACCACTGGTGCGAAACACATTCCTAGATGACCAAAAAGACTTTGAGTGGTTTTGAGCGGTTTCGTTCTCGCACCCCACAAACTTTTCGGTGGGCCCACTGACGCGTGTAAAAACTATTTTTCGACACCAATGGTGCGAAACACATGCCTAGATGCCCAAGATCACTTTTAAGAAGTTTCGAACGGTTTCGTTCTCGCACCACACAAACATTCCAGCGGGCCCACCGACTCGTGTAAAAACTATTTTTCGCAACCAATGGTGCGAAACACATTCCTAGATGACCAAAAATACTTTTGAGTGGTTTTGATCGGTTTCGTTCTCGCACCACACAAACTTTCCGGCGAGCCCACCGACTCGTAAAAACTATTTTTCGCAACCAATGGTGCGAAACACATTCCTAGATGCCCAAGATCACTTTTAAGAGGTTTCGAGCGGTTTCGTTCTCGCACCACACAAACTTTTTGGCGGGCCCACTAACTCGTGTAAATTCTATTTTTCGCAACCAATGGTTCGAAACACATTCCTAGATGACCAAAAACACTTTTGAGTTGTTTTGATCGGTTTCGTTCTCGCACCACACAAACTTTCCGGCGAGCCCACCGACTTATAAAACTATTTTTCGCAACCAATGGTGCGAAACACATTCCTAGATGCCCAAGATCACTTTTAAGAGGTTTCGAGCGGTTTCGTTCTCGCACCACACAAACATTCCAGCGGGCCCACCGACTCGTGTAAAAACTATTTTTCGCGACCAATGGTGCGAAACACATTCCTAGATGACCAAAATCACTTTTAAGAGGTTTTGAGCTGTTTCGTTCTCGCACCACACAAACTTTCCGGTGGGCCCACCGACTCGTAAAAACTATTTTTCGCAACCAATGGTGCGAAACACATTCCTAGATGCCCAAGATCACTTTTAAGAGGTTTCGAGCGGTTTCGTTCTCGCACCACACAAACTTTTTGGCGGGCCCACGGATTCGTGTAAAAACTATTTTTCGCAAGCAATGATGCGAAACACATTCCTAGATGACCAAAAATACTTTGAGTGGTTTTGAGCGGTTTCGTTCTCGCACCCCACAAACTTTTCGGCGGGCCCACTGACTCGTGTAAAAACTATTTTTCGCAACCAATGGGGCGAAACACATTCCTTGATGCCCCAAAACACTTTTGAGTGGTATCGTTCTCGCACCACACAAACTTTTCGGCGAGCACATAGACTCGTGCAAAAACTATTTTTCGCAACCAATGGTGCGAAACACATTCCTAGATGACCAAAAACACTTTTGAGTTGTTTTGATCGGTTTCGTTCTCGCACCACACAAACTTTCCGGCGAGCCCACCGACTTATAAAACTATTTTTCGCAACCAATGGTGCGAAACACATTCCTAGATGCCCAAGATCACTTTTAAGAGGTTTCGAGCGGTTTCGTTCTCGCACCACACAAACATTCCAGCGGGCCCACCGACTCGTGTAAAAACTATTTTTCGCGACCAATGGTGCGAAACACATTCCTAGATGACCAAGATCACTTTTAAGAGGTTTTGAGCGGTTTCGTTCTCGCACCACACAAACTTTTTGGCGGGCCCACGGATTCGTGTAAAAACTATTTTTCGCAACCAATGATGCGAAACAAATTCCTAGATGACCAAAAACACTTTTGAGTGGTTTTGAGCGGTTTCGTTCTCGCACCACACAAACTTTCCGGCGGCCCACCGACTCGTAAAAACTATTTTTCGCAACCAATGGTGCGAAACACATTCCTAGATGCCCAAGATCACTTTTAAGAGGTTTCGAGCGGTTTCGTTCTCCACCACACAAATTTTTTGGCGGGCCCACCGACTCGTGTAAAAACTATTTCTCGCATCCAATAGTGTGAAACACATCCCTAAATGCCCAACACACATTGGAGTGGTTTCGTTCTCACACCACACGAACTTTTTGGAAGGCCCACGGACTCGTGTAAAAACTAGTTTTCGCAACCAATGGTGCGAAACACATTCCAAGATGACCAAAAACACTTTTGAGTGGTTTTGAGCTGTTTCGTTCTCGCACCACACAAACTTTCCGGTGGGCCCATCGACTCGTAAAAACAATTTTTCGCACCACACAAACTTTTTGGCGGGCCCACTAACTCGTGTAAATACTATTTTTCGCAACCAATTGTGCGAAAGACATTTCTAGATGCCCAAAACCACTTTCGAGTGGTTTCGTTCTCACACCACTCAAACATTCCGGCGTGCCCACCGACTCGTAAAAACTATTTTTCGCAACAAATGGTGCGAAACACATTCCTAGATGCCCAAGATCCCTTTTAAGAGGTTTCGAGCGGTTTCGTTCTTGCAACAAACAAACTTTTCGGCGGGCCCACTGACTCGTGTAAAAACTATTTTTCGCAACCAATGATGCGAAACACATTCCTAGATGACCAAAAATGCTTTGAGTGGTTTTGAGCGGTTTCGTTCTCGCACCCCACAAACTTTTCGTCGAGCCCACTGACTCGTGTAAAAACTATTTTTCGCAACCAATGGTGCGAAACACATTCCTAGATGCCCTATAACACTTTTGAGTGGTTTCGTTCTCGCACCACACAAACTTTTCGGCAGGCCCACAGACTCGTGCAAAAACTATTTTTCGCAACCAATGGTGCGAAACATATTCCTAGATGACCAAAACCACTTTTGAGTGGTTTTGATCGGTTTCGTTCTCGCACCACACAAACTTTCCGGCGAGCCCACCGACTCGTAAAAACTATTTTTCGCAACCAATGGTGCGAAACACATTCCTTGATGCCCAAGATCACTTTTAAGTGGTTTCGAGCGGTTTCGTTCTCGCACCACACAAACTTTTTGGCGGGCCCACTAACTCGTGTAAATACTATTTTTCGCAACCAATTGTGCGAAATACATTTCTAGATGCCCAAAAACACTTTTGAGTGGTTTCGTTCTCGCACCACTCAAACTTTTCGACGGGCACACTGATTCGTGTAAAAACTATTTTTCGCAACCAATGATGCGAAACACATTCCTAGATGACCAAAAATACTTTGAGTGGTTTTGAGCGGTTTCGTTCTCGCACCCCACAAACTTTTCGGCGGGCCCACTGACTCGTGTAAAAACTTTTTTTCGCAACCAATGGTGCGAAACACATTCCTAGATGCCCCATAACACTTTTGAGTGGTATTGTTCTCCCACCACACAAACTTTTCGGCAGGCCCACAGACTCGTGCAAAAACTATTTTTCGCAACCAATGGTGCGAAACACATTCCTAGATGACCAAAAACACTTTTGAGTGGTTTTGATCGGTTTCGTTCTCGCACCACACAAACTTTCCGGCGAGCCCACCGACTCGTAAAAACTATTTTTCGCAACCAATGGTGCGAAACACATTCCTAGATGCCCAAGATCACTTTTAAGAGGTTTCGAGTGGTTTCGTTCTCGCACCACACAAACTTTTTCGCGGGCCCACTAACTCGTGTAAATACTATTTTTCGCAACCAATTGTGCGAAATACATTTCTAGGTGCCCAAAGACACTTTTGAGTGGTTTCATTCTCGCACCACACAAACTTTTCGGCGGGCACACTGATTCGTGTAAAAACTATTTTTCGCAACCAATGATGCGAAACACATTCCTAGATGACCAAGATCACTTTTTAGAGGTTTCGAGCGGTTTCGTTCTCGCACCACACAAACTTTTTGGCGGGCCCACAGACTTGTTTAAAAATTATTTTTCGCAACCAATGATGCGAAACACATTCCTAGATGACCAAAAATACTTTGAGTGGTTTTGAGCGGTTTCGTTCTCGCACCCCACAAACTTTTCGGCGGGCCCACTGACTCGTGTAAAAAACTATTTTTCGCAACCAATGGTGCGAAACACATTCCTTGATGCCCCAAAAACACTTTTGAGTGGTATCGTTCTCGCACCACACAAACTTTTCGGCGAGCACATAGACTCGTGCAAAAACTATTTTTCGCAACCAATGGTGCGAAACACATTCCTAGATGACCAAAAACACTTTTGAGTTGTTTTGATCGGTTTCGTTCTCGCACCACACAAACTTTCCGGCGAGCCCACCGACTTATAAAACTATTTTTCGCAACCAATGGTGCGAAACACATTCCTAGATGCCCAAGATCACTTTTAAGAGGTTTCGAGCGGTTTCGTTCTCGCACCACACAAACATTCCAGCGGGCCCACCGACTCGTGTAAAAACTATTTTTCGCGACCAATGGTGCGAAACACATTCCTAGATGACCAAGATCACTTTTAAGAGGTTTTGAGCGGTTTCGTTCTCGCACCACACAAACTTTTTGGCGGGCCCACGGATTCGTGTAAAAACTATTTTTCGCAACCAATGATGCGAAACAAATTCCTAGATGACCAAAAACACTTTTGAGTGGTTTTGAGCGGTTTCGTTCTCGCACCACACAAACTTTCCGGCGGCCCACCGACTCGTAAAAACTATTTTTCGCAACCAATGGTGCGAAACACATTCCTAGATGCCCAAGATCACTTTTAAGAGGTTTCGAGCGGTTTCGTTCTCCACCACACAAATTTTTCGGCGGGCCCACCGACTCGTGTAAAAACTATTTCTCGCAACCAATAGTGTGAAACACATCCCTAAATGCCCAACACACTTTGGAGTGGTTTCGTTCTCACACCACACAAACTTTCCGGCGAGCCCACCGACTTATAAAACTATTTTTCGCAACCAACGGTGCGAAACACATTCCTAGATGACCAAAAACACTTTTGAGTTGTTTTGATCGGTTTCGTTCTCGCAGCACACAAACTTTCCGGCGAGCCCACCAACTTATTAAACTATTTTTCGCAACCAATGGTGCGAAACACATTCCTAGATGCCCAAGATCACTTTTAAGAGGTTTCGAGCGGTTTCGTTCTCGCAACACACAAACTTTTTGGCGGGCCCACTAACTCGTGTAAATACTGTTTTTCGCAACCAATTGTGCGAAATACATTTCTAGATGCCCAAAAATACTTTTGAGTGGTTTCGTTCTCGCACCACACAAACTTTTCGGCGGGCCCACGGACTCGTGTAAAAACTATTTTTCGCAACCAATGGTGCGAAACACATTCCTAGATGACCAAAAAGACTTTGAGTGGTTTTGAGCGGTTTCGTTCTCGTACCCCACAAACTTTTCGGTGGGCCCACTGACGCGTGTAAAAACTATTTTTCGACACCAATGGTGCGAAACACATGCCTAGATGCCCAAGATCACTTTTAAGAGGTTTCGAGCGGTTTCGTTCTCGCACCACACAAATATTCCAGCGGGCCCACCGACTCGTGTAAAAACTATTTTTCGCAACCAATGGTGCGAAACACATTCCTAGATGACCAAAAACACTTTTAAGTGGTTTTGATCGGTTTCGTCCGCGCACCACACAAACTTTCCGGCGAGCCCACCGACTCGTAAAAACTATTTTTCGCAACCAATGGTGCGAAACACATTCCTAGATGCCCAAGATCACTTTTAAGAGGTTCCGAGCGGTTTCGTTCTCGCACCACTCAAACTTTTTGGCGGGCCCACTAACTCGTGTAAATACTATTTTTCGTAACCAATTGTGCGAAATACATTTCTAGATGCCCAAAAATACTTTTGAGTGGTTTCGTTCTCGCACCACACAAACTTTTTGGCGGGCCCACGGACTCGTGTAAAAACTATTTTTCGCAACCAATGGTGCGAAACACATTCCTAGATGACCAAAAATACTTTGAGTGGTTTTGAGCGGTTTCGTTCTTGCACCCCACAAACTTTTCGGCGGGCCCACTGACTCGTGTAAAAACTATTTTTCGCAACCAATGGTGCGAAACACATTCCTAGATGCCCCAAAACTCTTTTGAGTGGTTTCGTTCTCGCACCACACAAACTTTTCGGCGGGCCCGCAGAGTCGTGTAAAAACTATTTTTCGCAACCAATGGTGCGAAACACATTCCTAGATGCTCTCGGAAGACGACGGCACGGCTTGGCGGTCGTCGTCGGTGAAGTGCTCCCGGTCCAGGCAGGCTAGGAGGAGTACATACGTCGGTTAGTGACGTTATGAAGTAGCTTTGTACACGAGGAATCGCCCTGAGACTTACCAGAGAGAGAGGTAGGGCTAGAGGACGTCGGCGGCCAGAGATAGAGAAGATGGAAGGGATCTTCCAATTCAGAGCTTCACGGTTCGATTCCTCTGGGCTCTGCAATCGTCTTGGGGTGATGAATAAGCTGGCGAAGCAGCTTGAGCGGATTTGAAGTCCTGGAGCTCAGCGACGTTGATGGCTCCCACGGCGGCGCTCGGAGTTCACCAATGGCTCAAGTGGACACGGCTCGCGTTCTCGGAGATAGGCTACACCAAATCGTTGGGGCTTTGAGGGGTTAGCAACGGCATCAAACAGGGACCTTGGAACACGGGTTAATTGGGATTGCAACCTACCCGATGATGCGGAACGACGGAGGCGATCTCACCGGCGCCGATGGAAACTTCTTCGCCGATCGAGGTTGCGAATAGGCCGTCCTCGTTTTCTCCGCGAAAATGGAACACAGGTGAGGGGAAGAAGATGTGCATCGGCCGATTGGTCTTTATATGTCGGCCGACAGAGAGACGCAGGCTGAGCGGCACTCGGCGCCGACGACACGTGTTGCGCCGTGGCTACCGGGGAAGCGGCGCTAGCTTGACGTGGAGATGACAGTGCAACTGACGAGTGGGTCCCACAGTAGCCTGGGCCCCCCTGGCAGTGAGTGCTATGCAGAGAAGAGAAAAGCTGGAAAAATTACTAAGTCATAGCACTGATGCTAGATTCCATCTTTGCCCTCAGTACAAAATAGTTTCCACGGACTTTTAGGTAAAAACCCAAATGGAAAAATGGTAATTTTCTATTTCCTCTATAATTTGGTCAAATTACCCAAGCCAAAATGTCTTTGATCAAATTTTAAAGAAGTGCCAAAGTAGGCTCCAGAGAATATGAAAATTTCAGATTTTGATTTTGATTAAACTCTTTTTGTTTGAACAATTTCATGGAAAATTAAAATCTAGCAATATTTATGTTTTTCTCCACACCCATGGATCAAACCATTTGAATCATTCCACTATTTGTAATGCTTTAGATTTTTATTTGGATAATTTATTTATCGGGTTCATTTATTCAAATAGCTTCGATGCATATGTTTTAAAAATAAACAGGGCCTAGGAAAAAATAAAATTTACCTCAATCTCAAAAGAGGGAAATTTTTTTTCTATTTCAACAACCATTTAATATTACATAGTCTTCTAAAAGGGTTTTGACGGTATGTTACAGATCCCCCCCTTACAAAGAAATCTCGTCCCCGAGATTTAGTAGTTTGGAAGAAGTTAGGGAACTCGGCTCTAAGGTGATCCTCTCTTTCCCAGGAAGCTTCCTCAACCGTGTGATTGCTCCATTGGACTCTGAGCATTTTGATGCAATGATTACGAGTATGGCGTTCAGTTGTATCCAAAACTTGTATTGGATACTCTTGATATGAAAGATCGGGTTGAAGGTCTATGCACTCGATTGACGTCAGCTCTGTGGGAACTCGTAAACATTTCTTGAGTTGGGATACATGGAACACATCATGAATGCCAGAGAGTTGTGCTGATAATTCCAAATGATAGGCTACTATTCCTCATTTTGCAAGTATTCAATAAGGACCGATGCAACGAGGTGCCAATTTGCCATGGATCTGAAAACGGCGCGTACCCCGTAATGGAGATACTTTAAGATAGACATGATCGCCCACTTCGAAGTTTAATTCACAACGACGATGATCTGAATAGCTCTTTTGACGTGATTGGGCTTCTTTAAGCCGATCACGAATAAGGGTAACATTCTTTTCAGCTTCATTTATAACGGAGGGTCCATAAAATTGTCTTTCGCCTACTTCGGACCAATAGAGAGGTGTTCTACATTTTCTCCCATACAAAGCTTCAAAAGGTGACATTTGAAGGCTAGATTGATAGCTGTTATTATAAGAGAACTCAGCGAACGGTAGACATTTTTCCCAATTAGTATTATGCACCAATGCACAAGCTCGAAGCATATCTTCAAGAATCTGATTTGTGCGTTCAGTTTGACCTCCGGTCTGAGGATGAAAAGCAGTACTAAAGAAAAGTTTGGTTCCGAGAAGCTCATGCAATTTTTCCCAAAATCGCGATGTGAATTGTCAGCCTCGGTTTGAAACTATTATCTTTGGTACCCCATGGAGTCTTACAATGTGGGTAAGATAGAGGTCAGCAAGCTTTGCCCCATTATATGTTATGTGCACTAGAATAAAATGAGCCACTTTGGTTAGTCGGTCCACGATAACCCATATGGAATCATGTCCGTTAGGTGTCCTCGGGAGACCCGTAATGAAATCCATTCCAACCTCGTCAAATTTCCATTCGGGCACTTTTAATGGTTGAAGTAAACCCGCAGGTCGTTGATGTTTGGCTTTAACCCGTTGACATGTATCACAAATTGCAACATACGCCGCTATATCCCGCCTTAAGCTGGGCCACCAGTAGTGAGTGCGAATGTCATGATACATTTTTGTACAACCCGGGTGAATGGATAAAGGGGAATGATGTGCTTCTGACAAAATTGTTCCACGAAGATCTTGATCATTAGGGACGAAGATTTGTTTTCCATGAAGTACTAAACCATCGGGATTGAGGGTAAATAAGGATTTCGGATTCTTTCGTATTTCGTCCTTTATTCTACTCACCTCCTTGTCTTTCAATTGGGCGGCTTGAATTTGATAGTAGAGTGTTGGTTGTAATGCTAGAGCAGCAACATAACCTTCATCTACAATCTCCACATTAAATTTTTGTAGTTCAGAAAGTAACTCCGGTTGATCAACTAAGGTGGTGGCAATGATACAGTGTAGTTTACGACTTAAAGCATCCGCTACCACATTGGCTTTTCCAGGATGATAATGGATACCCAGATCGTAATCTTTAATGAGTTCCAACCATCGTCTTTGCCTCAGATTCAGGTCTGATTGGGTAAAGAAGTATTTCAAACTTTTATGATCGGTGAAGATTTCACATCTGCTGCAGGCAAGATAATGATGTCAAATTTTTAAGGCATGAACTACGGCCGCTAACTCCAGATCATGTGTTGGATAGTTGACTTCGTGAGGCCGTAGTTGGCGTGAGGCATAGGCCACCACTTTGCCCTCTTGCATTAATACACAACCCAGTCCTTGGTGAGAGGCATCACAATAGACATGAAAGCTCTAATGAATATCTGGCATTACTAGCACTGGGGCTGATGTAAGCCTTTTACGTAATTCATGAAAGCTTGATTCGCATGCCTCAGTCCAAGTAAACTTATGATCCTTTTTAAGGAGTTGGTTTATGGGCTTTGCTACCTTGGAAAAGTTCTTAATGAATCGACGATAATAGCCCGCTAAACCAAGGAAACTTCTGACTTCGAAAACATTCTGAGGTTGCTTCCAATTACGTACATTTTGTACATTACTTGGATTGACGGCAACTCCGCCTTCGGAAAGGACGTGGCCAAGAAAAGTTACTTCCCTTAACCAAAACTCACATTTGGAATATTTCGCATAAAGTCGATGCTCACGAAGTTTGTTTAGCACCAAACGCAAATGTTGTGCGTGCTCTTCTTCATTTTTAGAGTAGATAAAAATGTCATCAATAAAAACTACCACGAACTTATCAAGATACTCCATAAAGATCTTATTCATCATGTTCATGAATGTAGCTGGAGCATTTGTTAATCCGAAGGAAACCATGGTATATTCAAATAACCCGTAGCGAGTGGTGAAAGCGGTTTTTGGAATATCCTCCGGTTTGATCTTGAGTTGGAAATATCCTAACCTTAGATCAATTTTAGAGAAGATACGAGCACCAGTCATTTGATCATAAAGGTCATCAATTCTTGGAAGAGGATATTTATTCTTGATGGTAACTTCATTAAGAGGACGATAGTCTACGCACATTCGCATAGTACCATCTTTCTTTGGAGCGAATAGCACCGGACACCCCTACGGAGATGAGCTTGGACGAATAAAACCTTTAGCCAGTTGCTCATTTATTTGTTTCTTAAGTTCCATCAAATCATCAGAGGACATACGATAAGGCCTTCTTGCTATAGGTCCCAGGAAGTAATTCAATTACAAATTCAATATCACGATCGGGAGGCATACCTGGTAATTCATCGGGAAAAACATCGGGATATTCATTCACTATAGGTACAGTTTTGAGCTCTGGAATTGACAGAGAATGAAGTTGTGGCGGTTGGGAGGTGATGACACGTTCAGAGGTGAACGAAATAGGTTGGCCTTCATTATCTTCCAGAAAAATGGTTTTCTTGGCACAATCTATGGTTCCTTTATGTTTAGATAACCAATCCATACCCAAGATGATGTCTAGACTGGGAGAGTCTATTTGTATGAGGTTGGCTCTAAATTGTACTCCGTTAATCAAGATCTCGACATCGTTACAAACCAAATTAGTTTTGATTGTGGCACCGGGTGATTGTACTAACATAGCATTGCTCAGTAGATTGGTTTTTAAATTTCGTTGGTTCACTAATTTGGTGGATATAAAAGAATGCGATGCACCAGAGTCAAAAATAACCAATGTAGGAATTGAGTGGACAAGAAAAGTACCCAGTACGACATCGGATGCATTAGCAGCTTCTTCAGCGGTCACATGATTGACTCGGCCCCGTCCAAAGGGTTGAGTCGGCTTAACAGGGTTACGACCACCTCGCTGGTTTCCAAGAACTTGAGAAGGACCACGTGGCTGTGGCTGTGATCCTTGAAGACGTGGCACAAAACTTCCAGTCCTTGGAATAGGACAATTATTAGAATAGTGGCCCACCTTGCCACAGTTGAAGCAAGTGACATTGGCAGTCCTATTCTGTCTTCCTAGAGTTAAAGCCCCACGATAGTAAGTCTGAACTGTTGGATTTGGAGGACGAGGAATAGCATTCTGTGGTCGTGGTGGCTGCGAAGCCACATAGCGAACCACAGTGGGCTGCGACATACGCAGCCGAGTGGAGCTGCTACTACTTGCCACCCTCCTTGCAACTCACTTGCGTTTACGATCCTCCATTACTTCCTTTTCACTAGATTCCACACGAAGAGCCTTGTCCACCAAAGTCTTCATGCTATAGATTTCATGAGCAGCAAGGGCATGTTTAATTTCGGGATTGAGTCGGTCGCGACACAACTCCACCTTCTTAGCTTCAAAGGACATTTCAGAAGTTGCGTAGCGACCCAGATAATTGAAGCGGTCCAAAAATTCCATAAAAGACATATTTCCTTGTTTCAAATTAAGAAATTCCTTTTTCATCATTTCCATAATGCCAGCAGGAATATGAGCAGATCTAAACCCCTCTTTAAACACAGCCCAAGTGATAGGCTCATCAGGAGGGATGAGAGTTTTGTAAGTTTCCCACCAAGCTGATGCTGCACCCTGAAGATAGTAGGCAGCATAAGAAGCTTTCTCCATGTTGTTGCATCCACATAGATCAAGCTTGGATTCAATATCACGTAGCCAATCATCAGCAACAAGCGGATCAATGGCGGAGGAGAAATGTGGAGGATGAGTGCGTTGAACGTCCGCTAGCTTAGAATGTCCTTGATTAGGATTACGAGCCATGGCAGCACCCATATTTTCAGCATTAGCTATCATCCGTTCAAATAGTGCATTTTGGTTGGCCAAGATGTGAACTAAGGAAGGTTCTTCCCCCTAGGGTTCTCTATCAGTGGCTCGACAACTCCCGCTGGCATGACTCGATGATTGGGTACAAGCGTAGTTCGGATTGGGAGGGGTCGCCTCAGAACCGTGACCTCCAGTTGCCGCAGCCATGGATCGGGTATTAGTCATCCTGCACCCAAGGTACAAGAAGTACATGAGCTGGCTGCGCATGAATATAATGAAATCTTTTGAATAATTGGACATGACACTAGATTTAAGATTCCACATAACAAACTTTATTTAAACTAGATTCAACTTGATTTGATAGAAATTTCTGGACAGCATCATAGTAATTCAAAACGAGAAGGAATTTTAAAGGATCACATAATATCACATTGATTTAGATAAGCTTGATTACATAACGAGGTTCGGTAGTCATAACAATCAAGTACAGTACTTGATCTTACAAAATTTGACCACCTTCTGGTTCGGTCCAGAATTTATTACAAGCTAGTACAGGGGAGTTGATATTCCTAATAGAACCTATTACACATTCAAGGCGTATTCAGAATAGCCATCTGGAGGAATTGGTTCCACAGTAGTTGGAGTTGCCATGGTCAATCGGTAGCGTTGACCATCCCTTTCATACACATGAGTTGGTCCGAACAGTTCTGGATTACCAACAGTTGCAGGATCAGCCATAATACAATTATTACGATGGTATCCTACCCTCATGCGGGGCCTACGGTTGATTTGCTGATAAATCCCCATAGGAGGTGGCAAGGTCTCTGTGAGTGGCTGCATGACATAACTACCATAGATGAAAGCAGTATCAAAGTATCCTTGATGCCCCAAAGGTTCAACTCGCCTATCAAGTGTGGCAACTCTAGTTTGAAGCCTGTCCAATTCACTAAGAACTGATGTGAGATACTTATCCATGGATCGGACTAATTCGGCCAGGTAGAGTATAGGTGTATTAATGTCTCCTGATCGACCTTCTAGTCCTGGATAGTAGCTGGAAGTGGCATTTTCATTACGAGCCGAAAAATAGTGAAAAAGTCCTGATATTCCTGGCATATGATGACAATAGTATACAATAGCCTGGTAAGCTACTTCGAGGATAGCTGAAGGTGCATCCCAACCATAACCAATAAAGCAAAGAGGTGATTCATGTGACCATCTCCCACGAATGTGCAGCTCTGATTTATAGATCCTAAGTGAAGAGCTTCGCTCGGCCGAAAAGAAATGATACTCTGGTTGGTGAGTGTAACCAAGATGCTGTAACATAAGCCATAAAGTGTGAGAAAAAGTTCATTCTTCATAACCTCCCGAATACCCCAGTGGCTGCCACATAATGGTCATCTACAACAACAAGAGCTAGTTAGCAACCTTAAGTGAAGTTCCAGAGAACAAATTCTGCTTACTGTGGAATAGGCTAAAAATATTTGAATGGTTGCCATACGTCTTCCTTAGTGAAAGACAAAATAGTTTCCCATTATGCAAATCATTCCTACCATGGTTTAATAAGGGTTCTCCAAGTAACTAAACAGAAACTACTAATCCCAAAACTATGCAATTAAGTTTCAAACCCATGATGTAGCTAAATTTTCATCCTTTAGTTTTCATTATTAAGTTCGTCCGAGAAAATACCACGCTTTGGGAAGTCTTAGCTAAACACTCAATTTAATGGTTTAACACAATCAAGCCATCCTACCCCACATCTACCCACTCTAGGGTTTTAAGAAAAGAAGCGAAATTTCGAAACCTTTCAATTAACAGGAGTAAGAGATTTGAAAATAGAAGTGATGCTAAAATTTATTTTTAGAACATTTCAAACTACGATTTGATTTAGTTAAACAAATTTTTCTGAAATAATTTAATCAAAACATCACTTTCAAAATGACCATGATCCTAAAGATTAAGCATAAGGTTTAAAAATCAGCATAGAAGACATAGGGAAGATTCTAAACCAAAGAGGGATAAGATTTAAGGTTGATTAAGCTTTCACAAATACTTTATAATAGAGAACATAGCTCTCAAAATATTTTTCTTTTGAAGGCATCCTAATAATCAAGTTTTGAATAAAGGGTCCCTATAGTCAGTCTTGGCTCTGATACCAATGCTGTCGAGCACGCCGAAACTTATACTTTTTAATGTCAATTGTGATTATCACATAGTCTCGGTGAATGGGATCCATACACACATAATAGCCATTCAATCCGCTATGTGTAATAGAAATCACAAGTAACATCAACAATATAAATTCCGAGGTACCGAATATTGAGCAAGGGAGATATTGCTGGGACTCACGCGTGCCAGTCAACTTCAGCCTGGAGTGTGCCCGTCAAACCACTCGAAGGTGGCGACTAGATGTGTTACACATCCAGGAGACTTGACCAAAATGCATGAGCTCTACAATATCTCCAATGATCAAAATTCATACTCATGTATTAGCAAGCCGAAATCATATCAAACTTACTAACACACTTTCATCTAGTAGTTGATGTCGTAACAAGGGAAATTCAGAGTCTTAGCTATTACATGAACATTGTCTTAACTATACATATGGCCGACCGGCCCAATAGTTATTGGTTCAGCGAAAGCATCATACTACCCAAAACCTTTCTACAACCGACTAGGGTAAATGCTAGTTAGAACCATCCTGAAACTCAGGAGCATCCCCATCAAAGCATTCATCGTCATTAAAGGATTCTCCTGCCTCTGATTATAAAACAAAACATCCGAAACAGAAAAAAAAACAACGGTAATAGCAAGAGTCAGTACATTACGAATAATGTACTGACATCGCCAATCCTAACGTACATGCATGGCATAGTCAAAGAATAGGCTTAAGTAGGTTTATTTTCAGCATAAAGCAAGTTTTGTTTCTATAATCGTTTTCCAAGTGATGTGTAACAAATAAACCTTCGGTAAAACTAGAATTATCATCATGGCATCATATTTGCAAAGTATAACTCATATTATATAATAATTGACACTATCCATAGCATCAAGTACATAAATCATTACCAAACATTTCTTGCATTATTCTACAAATAAGAATTTGAAAGATAACATGGACACGGAATAGAAATCAATCGTCTATACTCAACACATATCCTTATGCCGCTCATAACCGTGAGCACGGCTAACCGATTAGTTCAAAACTCTGCAGAGCCCGTACACTATACCCACATGATGTAAAATAGTAATCATGTAAAACATGCCACGCGATACCGAAGTACCCGATTTACTACTCACAACATAGCCTTTACATTACTTATGATTTAGCCTTGCACCAGCACGATAGGTGTGATTCCGTACTAGGCAAATGACCTAGAACCGTTAGGAGGCAGGCCCACACCTGAGCCTAACACCATGGTAGAGAAAACATCCTTTCCTACCATGAGGCACCATATCGTTGTATTGGACAGACTTAGACGCCTAAACTACCATACAGGTAAATAGGTAGTTCCTATGAATTATCGCTAAGATTAATTCATACTACAACGGCCTACCTTAATGCAAGACTAAACCACGAACAACTTAATCAGCTATGGCTATCCCATAATAGCACATGTGGTCGTACTAAAAACACAAGAGACTGACATTGAGTGAAGTCCTTAACTATCTCAGGCATACACTCCCCCTATCGATACGCAACTAAATATCATATGTGTACCACTTGCTACCCAAGACTTAAATATTCTTTTTCTCATTTTAGTTCACAAATAAGTACACATTTTCTTTTAATGTTTGATTATTTAAAAACAAATAGTTCCAGAAATAATAAGATGCCCATAATGATAGTAATAGTTTAATCTAAGCATCGCTAAGCTGTCATGGCGATAATTGACATAGATCAAGATGTCGAAAGATAATAGTATTTAACGTATCCTAAGGTGCCAAATAATAAGTGGAGTTTTTCAAATGGATACATGCAAGTTTAGGTATAACTATACTCATTCAAACTACCCATCTTTTTAAGTGTAAACTAACCATGCATATTTGCAAATAATATTTTAAACCTTCAAAATAGGATCAATATGATCAAAGGAAGAGAGGAAGATGGGCTTGCCTTGCTCTTGTACCACCCCTGGTCCAGCTATATAATGCACTTCCTCGACAAGGAACTGACTGTCGTCTAAATCATACATGTAAAATTTGAATTATACTCATGTGAAAGAAAATTTAATATGCTCTAAAATAAGTGCTATTCTTAGGATGATGTGATACTGTGTTAACTGAATTTTTAGTGCAAGAATTTCTATTTTATCAAGTTCCATTCAAAAGTTATAAATTTTTAAAGTTGGAAAATAATTAATTATGGCCTATATACAAATTTTAAATATTAAGACATAATTCTCTAAATTTCTGTTGAATTTAGCAACTCCAGATAATAGAACATAAAAATATGAACCCAACAAAATTTAGTTTGAAATTTTTGGAGTTATTATGAATTTACCATGAATTTTCAAAGTTAAAACCATTTTTCAGTTCATCAGAAAACCTGTTTCTTATTTATAAGAGATTTTACGAAATTTACAACAGCTCGGGTCCACCAGTCAACGACTGCACTTTTGCTTTGGAGTCCCTAGGGTTTCAGCAAATAGAACCCGCGGTCCCCAGCACGTGTCCTAAGCAATTAAGCAAAATAGCACTCGGGTTTTTATGAAATTACAGGAAGGTCCTGTCCCCACCTGTAAGGCTCTGGGTAAAATGCTACAAGGTCCCTGGGGTTTCTATCTGTTCCCAGTCTAGCCCCTTAGCGCCGTCCAGACAGAGCAGCGGCGCGGCAGCGAGTTTCGCGGCGATCTCGGCGGCAAATGGATGGGTTTCCGGCGAGGCGGCTATGGAGAAAAAGATGGGCCCTAGACGAAACCGACGAGGTCCATCTTGCGAGCTACGGCGGTGTATCGCGACGGCAACAGCGGGTGGAGCGGCGGCCTGCTACGGCTTTCAAGTCCTTAACACGTTCGCGACTTATTCCGCGCGTGCGCATGCATGCATTTGAGGCCAGGGACATCAGGATGCTTACCAAAGTGGAGACGGCGTTCGGCAAAACCCCAGGTGCTCGGTTCGGTCCCGTTGACGGCGCGGCTTGGCGGTCGTCGTCGACGAAGTGCTCCCGGTCCAGGCAGGCTAGGAGGAGTACATACGTCGGTTAGTGATGTTATGAAGTAGCTTTGTACATGAGGAATCGCCCTGAGACTTACCAGAGAGAGAGGTAGGGCTAGAGGACGCCGGCGGCCAGAGATAGAGAAGATGGAAGGGATCTCCCAATTCAGAGCTTCACGGTTCGATTCCTCTGGGCTCTGCAATCGTCTTGGGGTGATGAATAAGCTGGCGAAGCGGCTTGAGCGGATTTGAAGTCCTGGAGCTTGGCGACGTTGATGGCCCCACGGCGACGCTCGGAGTTCACCAGTGGCTCAAGTGGACACGGCTCGCGTTCCCAGAGATAGGCTACACCAAATCGTTGGGGCTTTGATGGGCCCACCGACTCGTGTAAAAACTATTTTTTGCAACCAATTGTGCGAAACACATTCCTAGATGCCCAAGATCATTTTTAAGAGGTTTCGAGCGGTTTCGTTCTCACACCACACAAACTTTTCGGCGGGCCCACGGACTCGTGTAAAAACTATTTTTCGCAACCAATGGTGTGAAACACATTCCTAGAGGACCAAAAACACTTTTGAGTGGTTTTGAGCGGTTTCATTCTCGCACCACACAAACTTTCCGGCGGGCCCACCGACTCGTGTAAAAACTATTTTTCGCAACCAATGGTGCGAAACACATTCCTAGATGACCAAAAACAATCCTAAATGATGTAATTCACACTTTAACTCCATGAAGTCAAGGTTTAGAAGAAAAGACCAAGTTTGAGCAAAAGCTACATCAGCTTCTATTTTAACCATTTTTCTCCAAAAATGCAAACACCAACAAATGAGATGGTTTTGAAGCAAAATGAGTAGGAATGAATATTAGTACTCATTTGAGCTAGTATGATGTATTTATGCAACCCCCATAATGAGAACTCATCTAAGTGCTTGTAGGTGGCCATTTAAGGTCTAGATAATATTTTGGATAAGATTGGAATCTAAATTTCTATTGATTGGTTGGTCTTTTAGAGAAACTTTGAATACCAAAGATGTTTGAAATAACCAACCCTATCATTTTCATTTTGAAACCATTTCCAAATTCCTTTTAGAATTAATTACACAAAAGTTTGAAGTTAAAAGCTAAAACAAGATACTTAGAACTACATTTTTGGTTGAAATTCATTTTCTTCGAAAATTAGCTCTTCTTTGAAATTCAAAAGTATTGAGAGATATTTTAAACACATGTTGAGATCAATTCCAATTGGATTTTCATAGAAAAGCTATAGTTTTCAAAAATTTTCACTTTTGGCTAACAGGTTTATTTTGAAATTACCAACTAGCAATTAGCCAACTTGAGCACATATAGGGGATGTGATATGCATCAACATGGTTGAGTACTAAACACTCATATGCCACAACCTATCTTGCTCAATAATGCATAAATGATGACTTTTACATATAGAAGGAATGCAATTTTTTAAATGCTATGAGAATGCAATGCAACCTACACAAGGTTATATGAAAGATAATTCGATGTAGATACATGTTACCGACATGACATTGGTTCTTGATGTAAATTTTGCAATGGTTGGCTCCAAATTCCAAACTTGGTGAAATCTACCTTTTCTTGCCTAAGCCATACCTCCAATGCCTCTCCATGTACCTATATTATCATTTTAGCACATTTTGGTTTCCAACAAAATTGGGTCCATAGAAGTTAGTCACAAGAGACTTCGGCACCCAAATGACATTTTTGTTAGCATGTGGTGAACTAATCACTCTTGTAACACTAGTGACATTTTTGGTCTTCCTAAGCAAGTTATCATCAAATGAAAGGTTTGGGTTAAGAATGTTACCATTGGGACAATTTTTACCAATATGTCCCTTTGACCGGCAATTGTAGCAAAGTCGATTCTTGTTTTTACATGGTGCTTTCTTCACCACATCTTGCATCTTACTTGCTACCTTGCTATTAAGCTTCTTCCTTGATGACACAAAGCTATCATTCATGTGGGGGCAAGATGCAACTTTATGACCCTTCTCATTGCATCCATAACACTTCCTATTGCTTCTTCTTGTTCTCCCCTTTGGAAGTGTGGCTTGGTCATCAATCTTGTTGGAACACATCAACGCATAGTGTCCCACTTTCTTGCACATGAAGCAAGTAATGGGAGTTTTGATCCTACTTTGAAGTTGCCCCTTACTCTTGTTGTTGGACTTATTGTTTTCTTGATAGAACTTGGTGCAAGCTACGGTTGATCCCTTCCCAAACTTCTTCACCATGTTTTCACGGTTATCTTGAGAAGGTTGAGCATTGCCCTTGAACATAGTCAAGTCGTTCTTGATATTTGTATTGTTGGGCTTGTTCTTCTTGTTATGATTGCCACCTACATAATCCAAGTCACATATAGTGCTCGGGGAATCTTTTGCTTGAGAGCAAGATGGATTAGCACAAATAAGGTCAACTTGAACATGAGGCTTATATGATTTTACCGTTGTCATTATTACCTCATAAGCTACTTCTAGCATAGCATGGGAACCTATAAGATTTTCATGATAGCACGAAAGCTCATCATATTTTTCTTGTAGCCCAACATGCTTTCTAGTGAGCACCTCAAGTTGGACATTGAGTTCTTGATTCACATTCTCCAATGGTGCTACATAAGAATTAGAGGTATTAGCACAAGTTTGTTCATGTCTCAATTTTTCATACCTCATAACCAAGGATGCATGAGAATTGTTGAGTTCCCCATACTCTTTGGTTAGAACCTTGATTTCTTTAATCTTCTCAACGAGACATTCTTCTTGCCTCTCAAGCTTTTCTTCTAGCTTTTCAATTGTACCTACGAGCTTGATCACCATTCTCATGTCCTTTTTGCTCAAGTGATCAAACTCAAAATCCACATCCTCACTCTCACAATCTTCCTTTTGAGCCGACCACTTTTTACCTTTTGCCATAAAGCAAGTGTGGGCTTTGGCAATGGAAATGGAGCATGAGGTGGATTCTTCACTTGGCCATTGGCGTTCATGTACTTCTTCCTTCAAAAGGTTAGTTCCACAAGTACCATAGGAAGTAGAGCATCCATCCATATCATCCTCATGCACACACTTAGTGCTAGGTGATATGCACGAGTCAACAACACAATTAAATATAGCAATTTCATTATCGGTGTTGTTGGAGTTCAATGGGAGAGTTGGAAGATCATCAACCTTACTCACCAATTTATTACCTTGGTCATAATTATATGTTGGTGAGATGGATAATGAGGTGAGACCTTCTTGGTCGGAGGAGATAGTCATTTGGGACTCCGCATGATGAGGCGATGAAGTAGAGCAATCCCCAAATGATGCTTCCACAAGAGCATCCTCTCCATCACATTTGGACTTGTCATATCTTTCCTCTAATGTTGTCCAAATGAGATGAGCATCTTCAAGTGGCATGATGGTTTTGAACACATCTTCACTCAAAGAACTAAACAAAACATTAGTAGCTTGAGCATTGAGATGTGTGCATTTCTCTTCCTCTTCAAATGATAGCTCTTTATCATTAGGAGGAGAAATACTCACATCTACAACTCGCTCTATATGAGGACCCATGGACCTAAACACATTAAGCACGCGAGTACTCCAAGATATGTAATTTGAACCATCTAGCAAAAGAAGTTCTAGGAACATTTCACCTCTTGTCGACATCTTCTCTCAAGGCGGCGATGCCTGAAATGAGAGACCTTACTCTTATACCAATTGAAAGGACCTTGATGTCACCTAGAGGGGGGTGAATAGGCATTCCTAAAAAATTATCACAACTTCATAGCATATTTGAAAGATGAGAACTTTCGGTTCAAATCGGAACTTCCAATATAGGATTGAAAGTTTCGGTCTCAACCGAAAAGTTCGGTGGACAACGGAATAAAACACTAGCTATGAAATTGTAGCTCGAACAAACAAAATGTAAATGAATCAAAAGGTGACAAACAAGGTATCTAAGCAAGATATTAGGTCACCAACTATATCACTTAAGCATACAAGTAGATCGGGTTAAAACAAGCTCAAGCACAATAAGAGAGAAGGCAAGAACAAGCGAACCAAGAGAGGAGACACATGATTTGTTTCCCGAAGTTCGGATCCACGGATCCTACGTCTCCGTTGAGGGGCCACAAAGACCGGGTCTATTTCAACCCTTTCCTCACAAGGTTGCACAAATGCACTCCTCGATTTCACTCTTGATTTCTTCCCTTGCGGAGGCGAAATCGAAGCCTTTACAAACTTTCCGAGGCACACCACAACCTTGGGTGCTCACCGGCGACGCCTAGCCGTCTAAGAGACCTTAGTCCCCAAGAGTAACAAACACAATCGAAGATTTGGTTGCTATAAACTGTAATGCTCAAAGTATGGAGTGAAGCTCACTAGCTCTCAACTTCTCAATCTCTCAATCCAACTCTCTTCCCTTCTCAAATCCCTCTCACAAAGAGGCACCATAAAGGTGGGGAAATGCAAAAGGCTATTTGACTTTGGATGTGTCTAGTAATGCCCAAGAATAGCAGCCACTCAAAGGAGGGGTGGAGGAGTTTATATACCTGAGCCTCTCAAAACTAGCCGTTGGAGGCCAAGATTCCATTTTTCGGAGTTTCCCAAATGCATTTTCGGACAAGTCCAAAAATCAACAGAAGGCAATGTCAGTTTCACAGACATTTTCGGAATTTCCGAAAATTTTTCGGACTTTCCGAAATATTTTCGGAATTTCCGATATTTTTTCGGAATTTCCGATAAACACCAGGAAAAATGGCCATAACTTTTTGCTCGGAAGTCCGTTTTTAATGAACTTGGACTCTATGGAAAGCTCACTCAGAGAACTACCCAGCTCAACCAAAAGTAAGGTCTAAAACCACTCAGAGGATAGGTTAAAACTTAGGTTTCTCTCAAGGTAGTACTAGGATAGGTCACTTTGAGCACCGGGACATACACAAGCATATCGACGTTGCATTCCTCTTGATAGTATGGCATTCCTATACTTAAAAGTAAATAGGAAGAGAATTATACTAATAGGAATGCTTTCTTTCCATCTTCATTTCTTTCCATCTTCATTTCTTTGTCTTAAGGGACGCCAACACCAAAATCGTTTCACCATATATTCTTCAAATGATTGATGCGGTTACTTGTAACTTCAAATGACCTCGCACGGTGCATTATGACAAAGCCGTCACTCGTCCTTCACCACCGGATTTGGTTCTTCTGTGCCAAGCTTCATGCTTGCCCTTCACCACTGCATGGTCCATCGCGACCGAGCATCGCTTGCCTTTCACCGTCTTGCCATAGTAGCCACTTTGTATCCCACATATTCAATATTTTCGCTTTGTCATCCTTAGTATCTTTAGGTGTAATCATATCTTTCTTGAGTATCAACTGATTTTTCAATCTTGGGACCTATTTCTCTCATTCAATTCAATGAAATTGTTAATCCCAAAGATCCGGTTGTCAACCTTTACTTGTTGACCAACCGATTACATGTATAAATGGATATGAATAAATGATGAATATTAATCAACACCACAAGTGTCATATACTCAAATATATGCTCAAATGTAAAGATCCCAATTAAATGAAAGTGAATAACTTGGATCAATTACATGCATAACTAAGCTATAGGATTTGCTCCCCCTAAATGTATGCATACAAAATGTTTGTGTGAAGCAAGATTATGCATAAAAAGATATGAAACATTGGGAGCTTATCCTATACAAGAATAGAAGGCATTTATCAAATATAGACAATAAAATAAAGACATACCTTCATCATCTTCATGTTCTCAATGTAAAGAGACTAAACAAGATATAGCTCAAACAAAACATTAGTCTCACATGCATATGTAATCACATGAAAATATTATATATGAATATATTAATATGTGCATAGAGATGAGGAATGATACATATAACTTGATCTCCGTGCACTTCATCCTTGTTGTGATTTAGGTCCACCATCGACGAATATTTCTATCTCAACTCATATGAAGTCCGTGAACCATTTCTCACAATTTCCACTTCCATATCCACACGAAACTAGGACAGAGAAAATGCTTATAAAAATATTAGTCTCGTATAATTGGATTTATCATTAATCACCAAAACCAAATTAGTGACACTTGACTTTCATAAATTATCGTAACGGATGGTGTTAGAGTAATTAACTAAGTAAATTATGGACATTTGCAATTAGATCAATACTTCTCTGGCACTGCATGGTAGAGAAAAAAAGGTAGATCCAATCAATCTTTCCTTTAGGCTAGGTTCGTTTGAATGAGTTGGGAACTCCTCATCTATGCATGGAAAACAAAGCAGTGGATTAACATATGATTAATTAAGTATTAGCTATTTTTTAAAAAATAAATTAATATGATTTTTAAAGCAACTTTCATATAGAAAATTTGTAGAAAAATTTACACCGTTTTGCAGTTAGGTAAGCGTGCGATGCGAAAAACGAGAGATGTGGAGTTAGGAACTCACAATCAAGAACACAACCTTATCGTTCTTCTCCTTGTTCTTCTTCCACTTTACTCATTCTTCTTCCTCGCTCTTCTTCTTCATCTCCTACCTAGAGTTTTATGTGTTTTATTGGAAGGATTCATGGTAGAGGGAGAAGCACCGCCTTGTGTCGCAAGTGGGAGGCATTAAGTTTTGTCATGATTAATGACGTAGTTAGTTACTCATTTACGTAATAAAAAAGCTATTTATTAGTGCCGATAAGAGTCTTATTCAGGACGGGTCTTCTTCTTAGGACCGATGATATTTTAATTGATGATGATAATTGAATGAAATAATGGAGAACCAAACTAAGTTTTACGCTCTTCTTGGAACATAATGTAAATAAAAAAAATCACATAAATTATGCCAGTAGAGAAAGTCACGTAAGAAAATCGCTACTAGGAGTTGTACCGACGTGGTGCTAATGCTAATGCTATTTTCAAGACTATTATACACTTTTCTCTCTCCCACCTAATTTATCATTTTACCCTTTCCACCTAAATACCTATAACAATACTTAAGTACATCTTTCAAGAGGTACCTTTTGTTGTAGAGCGTTAGATCTTTGCTATTTTTGAATGCAAACATTGTAAAATATCTACACACACACAACATATAATCCTATAAATTTTGTATTGTACTACTCCAACTTGCTTTAATTAATTAATGCTATTTTACTCCCTCTATCATCATGAGCTAATAAAGGGCGTTAAAACCAAAGACAATAAAACCTCCATAGTTTTAAAATTAATTCTCATCAATCAATGTGCTATGTCACTTCGTGTCTCGCAGATTACATCACACTTTAAATATTAGATTGAATTACACCACCAAAAATTAATCTTGGATAGTTGCATGCATATGGTGGCTGCACATAGCGCATTCATTAATGCCCATTTACTCTTTTTATAAATAAACAAAAAGACATCTATTATATGATGAATATTTTGAGAAGATCTCAAAATTTTAGGTGATGATTAAACTAGGATGAAGGGTGTAGTTGTCAATCCATATCAGTGAAGCTAACAGCTAACAGCTAACTCTGCATCACTAAAATTTTGTCACAAATTTCAGAACTAATGGTTAATTTGTGCATTCCTTACTAGTCAACATTGGTCGATTTTGAAATTTGTGGCCAAATCGTTACTACAACGAAAGAAAGCTTTTCATTTTCTTGCGAATACAAAAGAAGGTCGAAGAAAGAAAGAAGGAAGGAAGTAATAAAATGTAAACATTTAATTTACTAATTAATTTTCTTGTGCGGCCCAGTTACACAACTACAAAAACGGTTTTTCCGTGCGAGCCGAAAGGCATCTTCCTGTGCGGAAGGCCTGCCCGCACGTGCGAGAAGGTCTGGAAAAAGACCATTTTCGCGTACGGGCGGCCCAACCACACGGGAAGATCGATTATCCCGTGCGGTCGACTTAAGCGGCCCGCACGGAAAGATCCGTTATCCTGTGCGGTCGAGTTAAGTTGACCGCACGGGATAATAGATCTTCCCGTGCGGTCGCGTTAAGTCGATCGCACGGAAAAACAAAAATTCAAAAAAAAAATAAAAACCCTAGCTATCCCGGCGGCGGCGGCGCGGATCCGGCCGTCGCGAGCACACGATGGAAGAGGCGGTGGACTCCGTCGCGGCGGCAGAAGCGGCGTAGATTCGACCGTCTCCTACTCCTTGTCGTCGTCGTGGGGCCAGCGACGCCGTTTCCGGCGGCCTCGTCCTCCTTGTCGTTGGCGGCGACACTGGCGGGGACGGAGATGGCGCCGCTCCCGAGCGGCCCGCAGCCCGCCCGCTGTCGGCCGCCGCACGAAGTCTCGCTGCTGCCTCCCGTTGCCACGTTGCCGCTCCTGGCCGCCGCAGGGAAGCGCGGGGCCGCGCCGCTGCTCGCCCGCTCCCGACCGCCGCCTCGTCGGTGGCGGCGCCGAGCCGGCCGCCTCTCGTGCCCAGTGCCCCACGTGCTCGGAGGAAAGGAGAAGAGAGGAGAGGAAGAGAGAAGAGAGAAGTGGAGAGAAAAAGAGAGAAGAGAGAATAAAAAGGAAAGGAAGAAAGAGTAGGTGAAAAATTTGAAGTGAGTGAGAGGGAAGAGGAGTTATTTTCCCGTGCGGTCCACTTAATCGACCGCACGGGAAAATCGATTTTCCCGTGCGGTCTCTTAAGTGGACCGCACGGGAAAATGAAATTTTCCCGTGCGGTCCCTTAAGTGGACCGCACGGGATAGTGTGGCTTTTCCCGTGCGGTCCACTTAATGGATCGCACGAAAAAATCGATTTTCCCGTGCGGTCGCTTAAGTGGACCGCATCGGTTTTTCCAGGCGCGACCACTTATGACCCGTCTGGAAACTATTGGGGGTCTCGTCCAGGAAAATCGATTTTGTAGTAGTGTGAATCTGTTGGAAACCATCGCCATCAATTCAGAAACAATTAACACCAGATACACATGCATTGTTTGTGGGCCACTGAATCATCCGAACAATAGCAAATTCACTTCATAGTTCATACCGAGTGAAAGAGGGATAAAGAGACCGTGTGGTTGTGTAAGAGCGAATCCGATAATATAGTGACTTGGCACAAATTTCAGGCCGGAGAACTCTTCCACGTGGCTGATCTGGTCTACTCTTTCATGCCACCAGCTAATTTGTTTTGGATTGGCCGGCGATCGAGTGGCTGATGAATTACCACTACTACGATCTATAAAGAAAGGCAAAGGCTTATTTTATTGATAAATAAGATAAAACAACACAGATTTAAGAAATGGTAATAAACATGATAAATAAGATAAAACAACACAGATTTAAGAATAAGCATTCACCAGATTATTGCCGTGGATTATATACTTGATTATGGGATAAATTAAATATTTTGAGAAATAAACCAAATAAATTGTAGCTTAATTGGAACAAGTGGTGTAAACAATACAGTAGAAATCTTTTCAGAGGCTTGGTGCAAATAATTTGGGACAATAATTAATTTGACAAAATAGCTGAAAAGAATATTAATAAAGGGCTGAACTTTGCATTAATTAATTAACTAATTAGTTATTAGATAGAGAGAGTAAAAATGGATTATACGTGTACATATGGCTGTTGTATAAATGATTGTGTATCGATGATGTGGTAATTGTGGAGTGAAGCACAGTCACGAGTTTTCACTCCACCATGGTACGTGGTCCATATAGCTCCAGCCTCCAATATATGCATTCAGTAGTCGTCTCTTCCAATCGTACGCATGCATTATTGTACTTGGGTGATTTAATGCCATTTCATGTCCATATCACACGTCCGCTAGCTAGCTAAATTAACATTCCAAGCTAGCCGCCGCGCTTAATTCCCCGTCATTCTATCAGCTGAACTTGCATGTACATGCGAAGGTAACTATATAGATATCATTAATGGCATGGTACGTGATCAATGCAATGAACTCGTACGTATGGCCGGCGAGATAACGCACATAATTTGTAGAGACTATGTTACTGATCCATACATAATCGATCAGCAGCTAGCAATACGTACAGTTCTTTTTCTGAATCTCTGTCTGAAGATTGTGTGTGTGGAAGTCACAAGTTAATCGATCTACTCCATGCTAGCAGCAGCAATGCATGCAGCACCTGTGGTTTGGGGTATCACAGGTGGACATGTGATCGATGTATCCAGAATGTACAAATTAACGAATGGAACAGACATGACATCTGCTCGCTGCTGCTAGCTAGTGGTCGAGATCGATCGGTCGTCGATCGAGAGTATCATCCATCCAAGGCCGGATCGGAGTCTGCACTGCATCTGCATGCGATCGATCGATCCAGTCGGCTGAAGGCACATGTATGGCTTATACACTGCCCATACATGTGTATACATGTATGTATATACATACATGTATATATATATATACATACATGTATACACATGTATATGTATACACATACATGTATATATATATATATACATACATGTATACATGTATATGTATACACATACGTGTATATGTATATACATACATGTATACATATACATGTATATATACATATACATATACATATATATATATATATATATATATATATATATATATATATATATATATATATATATATATATATATATATATATATATATATATATATATATATATATATATATATATAGAGGCTTATACACTGCCCATACAGGAAACGAAGTAGTCATCAATCAATCCATCGCTTTCTCAAGATAGCTGAGTACGAAGTTGACAATTACTGTTACTTTTCTCTTCTTCTTAGATAATGGATATGGATATAAATAGTGGCTGGAAATAAATGGTAGTCGTTGCCCTTTATTAGTCTTTACTATTTGTCTTGTGTTGTTTTCGGTCTCTAACGTGAGAGCATGTAGGCATGATCAGGCCACATTTTGTCAAATTTCACCAACGTGTACATGTTTTGCTTGTAGCCTTTCGATCATTTCATTTGCTTGCTGAAATGAACAAGCTAGCCAGGGCAACGAAATTAAGAGAGAAAGAAAGAGGAAATGGAGGTTTGCTTGGCTACTGGACCAGCTATATGTATATATGGCCACATGTAGATCGATGACATGCTGACAGAGCAAGCGATCGACAGAAGAGCACAAGATAGACTTAATTGGAAGCCATCGATCGGCGTCGATTCGCAAGTTAAGAAAACGCCGATAAATTATTTGTTGGCCATGGAATCATTGGTGCATCTCGACAACAATAATTCTCTTTCTTTCTCTTGTCCATCTCTTCTTCCTCTTCTCTTTCAGAGAGAGGGACAGGAGACAGAGAGTGAAGAGAATCCAATAACTGTGACGTGGTGCAAAATTCAGGGGAGAATAACTCAAAACTTCTCCACCATTAAGTGTCATCTTCCCTCCACATGGCTGGTCTGACCTTACATTCATCATCTTCGCATTGGCCACCGATTGAATTGTTTTGGATGACTTAAGGGATTAGTGAGGGATATAACTGAGTTTATCATAGTTATTTAAGAATTTAAATGTATGCTGTAATGAAATAGTGGATCTCCTACTTCTTTCAAAAAATATAAATTTATTACATATTACTTCCTCCGTTTTAAAATTTGGATATATATATATATATATATATATATATAGACACGCGCGCGCGCACACTAATAATCAGCGCTATGCTACATGTTTAAATCTTTATGGTTTTGTGTAACTTGAATTATAATACGTGAGATCTTATGAAATTTATTTTTAATTAATCTTCTACTAGTATGTTAAGTAAGTAGCTAGCCTTTTTCCTCTTAATTAAGCAAGCCACTATATAGGTAACCAATTCGTGCTTTTGCTCCTTCTGTCTATGTTACTCCAATAAAGTTTGGTAGCGCCGCCGACCAGAGCTGGCTAATAAAATTAAAGAATAACAATATATCATGCATATATATTACTAGTAGCATATTAGAACTTGCAAATTGCAATAGATTGATCCAGGATTTTGGAAGGGATCGATATATATATATCGAAGCTAGATCCGGACAAAGCGCATGTTATATAATTATTATACACGCATGTTGCTGAGTTGCGCGCACAAGTTAACCATGCATGCTTGTCTCTGCATACAGACATGCCTGCTAAGTGCTAATATAACTGCAATATATAATACAGCCATAGTATATACATACATGCATGCACATGACCGATTCTCCGTTGGAGATGCAAATTAAAGCATGCCTGACTTGCCATGGTATAATCGCTACTACAAAATAAATTTTTTTTGACAATCATTTTGAGTTTTCTTTGACGACCAGCGCTACCGCCAGCCAATGAAAATACACCATTTTTCACCAACCACCAGCGAAAAATAATTTCTGCAGCGCATGTTATAATTTGGCAGGGCATTGAAACTCGATCTCATTCATGTAGTATGTGTACATGAACAGCATGCAGAGAAGAAATTTAATATATATTAATTATCATAATTATACAGATTTCACAGCTGGGTTTGATCGATGCATGAACCTTGTATATCTGTGATGGTCGTAGTGTCATGTAAATATGTGGTGGGGGCATCCAAAGCCAGCCCACATGTCAGCCAGCTGTAGATCGATCGATGATATGATGCATATGGACTACTAGCTCGATCATAGCTCGCTCGAATTATGCGTTACTTAATTTTCTCTGCGCGTTAATCAAACACGGTTACTAATTAGTACAGTATTAAAGTAGCTAGCTTAGACAGCATCACCTCCATCCATGTTGGGGTAGCTGCGTACACATGTGCTCCTGCTTAGCTCAAAACTAGTGCATCTATCAACACTAATCATAGCATGCCGTCGACGCCGCATGTAATTATAGAAAGGACTGCCTAACCGGCCATCTCTCGACAGAAAAAATATACCCTAAAATCATATACATTCTACACCGTTAGATCACTTTAGATTCGTACAGCTACACCGTTTGAGTGCGCGCCATTTTCAACACCGAGCTCCTCAATCCATTAGCTAGACCCGTCCGTCGCTGCGAATCACAGGCGTCAACAAGGCCTACTAGACCAACCTCCTTCCCCTCCTCTCATCCTCCACAAGAGGGGCGTCACGCCGTTGTCTTCCTCGTCTCCAACAGCTCCCACATGCATCGTCACTGCCTCTTAACTGGTTGGGATCTCTCACCCTCATTGCCAGCCCTATCTGTCAACATGCCACTAATCCATGGCTTTGGTGGTGTGGACGCTGCCTCGTCGTCCTCCCGTTTTGTCGCCACCAACGATTCCCTCGAACCCTGGCGAACTTTCCCTTTCCCCTTCCCTAGCTAGCCTCCTCAGACCCTAAACCCTAAACCTTAAATCCTAAATCCTAATTGATCGAGCCACCGTTAGTTACCGGAGTGGGAGGATCGGGTAGCCACCGCTAGAAATCCCCCCTCCCCCTTCCAAGACTTAAGGATTGAAGGTTAGCAAATGGAGGACGCACTTATTTTTATTTATAATGAACTAGCGGGTTTTCCCGCGTAAAATTGCAAGCTAAATTTTAAAGTTAAAAATGATATTTGACATAGAACAATGATTTATATTTCTATAAATATGACTAGTGTTTATATACAACTATACCGACAAATTAAATATCGACCGATACAATTTGGACCATCGCAATCTATTGATACAAATGTTTTGTAATTTTTAGTGCTAGAGTGCGAATGTGGGCAGTGAAGCATGCAGCTTAGGTGGCGCCGGACTCCGGTGAGTTCGGCGAGGAATCTCCCCTAAGATTCACCCTACTTCTCTCGTCAAATTAGTTATCGATATGATTAACGGTGGCTGGCAAGTGGGCCAAACACGTGAAACAACCAATGGGCCCGCGCCACGTGCATCCAGCATCAATCCACCACATAATCATAAGTAAATAAATAAATAAATAAATTAGTGATGGATCCGAACTCTAATACTAATACTAGCTAGTATTATAGAAATACAAGAAATAGAATTAGCAAGGAGGGACTATAAATACATCCTCCGCGCCATCGCCAATCCCGCACACAACGCAAACGCAAACGCAAACTAATCTCTCTTCTCTTCTCCTCCGTTTTTCTATCCATTCCATTTCTTTCGCGGCGACGATCATGGAGACCCGAGACGACGTCGCCGCGTCGCCGCTTCCCTATTCCTACTCGCTGCTCCCCGCCGGGGACGCCGCATCCGCCGACCTCGCCGCCGCCGGCCGTTCCCGGAGGCGCCCGCTCTTCGTCGCCCTGTTCCTCGCCTCCGCCGCGGTGATCGTCGCCGTGGCGGTCCTCTCCGGCGTCAGGCTCGCCGGGCGCCCTGCGATGGTCCCGGCCGGGGACGGCGGGGTAGTGGTGGAGATGGCGAGCAGGGGGCCCGAGGCCGGCGTGTCGGAGAAGACGTCGGGGGCGGAGCAGATGGTGAGGCTGATGGGCGGCGCGGGAGAGGCGGCGGACAACGCGTTCCCGTGGAGCAACGCGATGCTGCAATGGCAGCGCACCGGATTCCATTTCCAGCCCGAGAGGAACTGGATGAACGATCCCAACGGTACGTGAC
Organism: Oryza officinalis; assembly: GCA_008326285.1. Lineage (NCBI taxonomy): Eukaryota > Viridiplantae > Streptophyta > Magnoliopsida > Poales > Poaceae > Oryza > Oryza officinalis. The sequence goes on along the minus strand of BDMV01000006.1, from coordinate 27,389,025 downwards.
TAATTAATTTTCCTCCCTCATGATGCATTCTCATTTTTGTTTTTTTTTAATTCGATCGATTGTTTTCTCAATTTATTCATTCCGCTCTAGCTGTTCGTCCTTCTTGTCACGAGAGAATAGATAGATCTGACAACATTGCAATGCTGTTAAATTCCCATTTTGGAGGAAAGTTATGGTTAAGATTCTTCCAGCCCCATTTTCCTTTTTATTTATTTATTTATTTATTTATTTATTTATTTATTTATTAAGAAAAAAAAGAAAACCGAGATCCCGTTAAGATTTCAACTGCAACACCAACCGACAAGGCTAACATCTCGGTGGCATGCATGTAGAATTCAAATTACACGATTTCTCAAAAAGTAATAAGTGAATTGTGGAATTGAGATGAAGGAAACAAATAGTATAGTATATATTGTTGAAAATTAAATACAGTATATATATGCAGGTCCGGTGTACTACAAGGGTTGGTACCACCTGTTCTACCAGTACAACCCGGACGGCAACAAGATCGCGTGGGGCCACGCCGTCTCCCGCGACCTCGTCCACTGGCGCCACCTCCCGCTCGCCATGGTTCCCGACCACTGGTACGACGTCAACGGCGTCTGGACCGGCTCCGCCACCACCCTCCCCGACGGCCGCCTCGCCATGCTCTACACAGGCTCCACCAACGCCTCCGTCCAGGTCCAGTGCCTCGCCGTCCCCTCCGACCCCGACGACCCTCTCCTCACCAACTGGACCAAGTACCACGCCAACCCGGTCCTCTACCCTCCCGGCAACATCGCCGACCGCGACTTCCGCGACCCCACCACCGCATGGCGGGACCCCTCCGACGGCGACTGGCGGATCGTCATCGGCTCCAAGGACGACCACCACTACGCCGGCATCGCCGTCGTCTACCGCACCACCGACTTCGTCCACTACGACCTCATCCCGGGCCTCCTCCACCGCGTCGAGGCCACGGGGATGTGGGAGTGCATCGACTTCTACCCGGTGGCCGGCGGCGAGGGCGTCGACATGACGGAGGCCATGTACTCCGGAACAAGGACGTGGTGCACGTCATGAAGGCCAGCATGGACGACGACCGCCATGACTACTACGCGCTGGGGCGGTACGACCCGGCGAGGAACGCGTGGACGCCCATGGACCCCGGCGCCGACTGGGGCAAGTTCTACGCCTCCAAGACCTTCTACGATCCGGCCAAGCGCCGCCGCGTGCTCTGGGGTTGGGTCGGCGAGACCGACTCCGAGCGCGCCGACGTCGCCAAGGGATGGGCATCCCTCCAGGTAACTAACAAACTAACTAACACACACTGCATTTTAATTACTTATTAATCCAGGCCAGGTAATTAGCATGCATGCATATATCAGATATGCGCTTTTACTGGGCTCCATTGACACGTAGGATGAACAACACATGCATATGCCTACCGGAGTGTAGCGTAGCAATCAAACAATGCATGCCGGCCACTTGTGAAGATGACGCCAACAAACAAAAAGCTTTGTCATGTTGGTTGTCAAAATGTCGCTTAGCTTCATCCAGGAATTAATGCGGATATCCGGGGTGGGGCCCATTGCTCAGCTACCGACCGGAGTAACTGTTGAGATACCCTTTTATACAATAATAATAATTGACATAATAAACAAATCGTACGTATTATTGGCTGATGCATGTTGTGTTTCCTCCTAGCAACTGTTACTAGTAGGAGTAGCTGTCCTTGCCCATAGCTCACGTGCAACCATGTGGCGTAGCTGCTGCTTTGCTGGTGCTATGCCTAACTGAAATTAACTGGGATCCATAGATTGCATCCTTTCCTTTTACAAGAAAAAGGGGCTGTTCTTGTCTGTCTTTTTTGCTTGCTTTTCACATTTTCTTTGCTGTCACAGTATTATTGATAATGCAACAGCACAAATAATGGCTTGTTCATGTGAGGCTCTAGTAACTAATTGACATGTGTAAAATAGCTAGCTAATTAGTACAATTAAAAAAAAATTGGCAGTCCATCCCTCGGACGGTAGAGCTGGACACCAAGACGGGGAGCAACCTGCTGCAATGGCCGGTGAAGGAGGTGGAGACGCTGCGCACCAACTCCACCGACTTTGGCGGCATCACCATCGACTACGCCTCCGTCTTCCCGCTCAACCTCCACCGCGCCACGCAGCTCGACATCCTCGCCGAGTTCGAGCTCGACACTCTCGCCGTCGACGCCGTCCTCGAGGCCGACGTCGGCTACAACTGCAGCACCAGCGGCGGCGCCGCCGGCCGCGGCGCGCTCGGCCCCTTCGGCCTGCTCGTGCTCGCCGACAAGCGCCACCGCGGGGAGCAGACCGCCGTCTACTTCTACGTCGCCAAGGGGACCGACGGCGGCCTCACGACGCACTTCTGCCAGGACGAGTCGAGGTCGTCGCACGCCAACGACATCGTCAAGAGGGGGCGAGACCTTCTCCCTGCGGGTGCTCGTCGACCACTCCATCAAAGACCTGGTGTTTATCATTTGCTCTTTGTTGTTTTCAGAAAATCCAGTGTCAGCCCCACGTTTGCAGCTTAGCTGCAAAGCCTGACATTTTCCATGTTGAGTCTCTGGCAGCTGGTGGCAATCCACTTTTGGTAGCACATAATGCCACAAGTGGACCAATCTGAATTCTAATTGATCACGTATAAAATTATGTCAGATTTGCAAGAACTAATGAAAAGCAAAAATGGCCTGAAGAATGTGCATCTAGTTAACCATCATGTGCTACAGGAGAAATAAATAAATTAGGATTAGGATGCAAAACAGAATAAGGATATCACAAGATAAAAATAGTAGTCTATCTGTTCTTATCAGTAACTATCATCTACAGCAACAGAATTGGCCAAGAGTGTATCTGCTCTTATGAAAGCTCTACTATAGGAAGCAAAATCAACATCAAAACTCATCATTGGCGAATTTTCAGGCAAAATAAGCATAAGAACAGGCACATGTATCTGTTGTTACCAGCCAACGTCGAAAGATACAGGTTAGAGTAGGCCTCAGATTTGCAAAAATGAATGTGAGTTTGCAACATGGTGTGCATCAGTAGTTCAGTACACCATCAATTGCAGTACAAAATCCTCACTAACAATTAACTAAAATTAAACAGATCTGTTTTCAGTTATCATTACAAATTAATCCTATAGATCATTGCAAATTAATCCTATATATTAATCCTATTGGAAATTAATAGAAGATCTGATTTCAGTCATCATTGCAAATTTCCTAAATGAAATAACATGCAAGTGAACAAATGAAATTAGACAGAAATGGACAGATCTAGTACCTGTCATCATTGCAAATTTCCATAGACAGGCAGAATTAATCCTAAATGAAATAACATGCAAGTGAACAAATGAAATTAGACAGAAATGGACAGATCTAGTACCTGTCATCATTGCAAATTTCCATAGACAGGCAGAATTAATCCTAAATGAAATAACATGCAAGTGAACAAATGAAATTAGACAGAAATGGACAGTTCTGATTTCAGTCATCATTGCAAATTTTCATAGGTCTCAAATTAAGCACTATTAGTTCAACACATTCATGCATGAATAGAAAACAGGGCAACACCATCATAAGTTCATACATAGGGTTACAGACATATCCCTAGTGAAATCAGAAATTAGGGCTCACCGAATACGTCGCATTTCTTCCATCTATGCAAACAACATATGAAGTACATTGTAAATACAGTTTTATATGATGGTGTTGACACTGTAAACTCATGCAAATAAAATTTTTATGAACCCATGCCACGGCTGCCACATCCAAGGGATGCTACCTCCATTGGCAAACACATCATCGACCACGAAAATTTGCTCAGACTTAAAGAAATCGACACAATAATATGCACAACTAACAGGGTCACAGATCCAACTTGAATGAGCACATCACGAACAACTAGTGAAGATCTGAGCTACGAGACAATTAAGGGGACATGCTTTCATCCACAAAAAAACAGAGGAAATCAAAGAAAGAGTACACAGGAAATAGAAGGAGGTGAGAAAGGAAAGAGGATGCCCAACTTATCAATGGGCAGCGAAATACCATCATTGCACTTACCGCAGATCTGGACGGGGAGAACCAAAGAGGAGAGAGCGTGAGGAAGAAACCCGGCGAAAATGAGGGGTCGACGGAGAGCGTGACGAAGACCGTTGGAAGAGAAGGAGGACGACCGACAGAGGGGGCCCACGCTCACTCCCTGACCGGTGACGGAAGGAGGCGCGACGGTGGGAGCCGGGGCACAAGCCCTGCCCGACGACGGATCTGAGGGGGGCGACGGTGGGAGCCGGCGCACACACCCTGCCCGACGACGGAAGAGAGGGGGGCAACGGTGGGAGCCGTCGCTCGCGCCCCTACCCGGCGGCGGAAGGAGGGGGCGACGGAGGGAGGCGGCGCTCGCGCCCCTACCCGACGGCGGAAGGAGGGGGGTGACGGTGGGAGCCGGCGCTCGCGCCCCTACCCGGTGGCGGAAGGAGGGGGGCAGCGGAAGGAGGCGCGACGGAGAAACCCTAGCTTTTCTTTCTGTGGGGAAAAATGGTGAGAGGAGCGGTAACTCCATCCCTCCCTAGCTGCACGCGCGGGTGCAACACGCGCACGCGTGGGTGCAGCGCGGCTGCGCGCCACGGGCCAGGCCGCGGAGCGAAGGTGGAATCGGCCGTTTCCCCTCAGCCTGGCTCCGTGGCCTGTTTTGCATTAGCTGGGCCTGGCTAAGATCCCCATCCAGACAACCAAACATGCCACATGTTGCATGCCGGATGCGGGTCAGGTGCGATCCAGGAAACCAAACACGCCCTAAGGGAACTGGGAAAGCAGCAAGCTAGATTGGTTAGCAGCTCAGCATGAGTACCATCAATAGTATCTCCGAGAAATACATTTCCATTGACTGGACACATACCTTCAATGAACGACAGCTTAGCCTGACACTGCGCGTGCTCACAAAGGGGTTAAGGGAACAGTCACGTTGCAACTTCAGAACCGTTTTTGCATTAAACCCATTGAACACGCCCATCATTCGTGCATCCTTTCTTTCATTTTCTGTAAGGATCAGATGATGATCAGATGGGAATCAACCGTAAGAACTTCCAGTTGCAATTAGCTTTTCTTTAAGAATCAGGTGACAAAGAAATTAGATGAAAGCACCTCATCAGAGACGGACAAACATTATATCAGGTAGCACTTTCTGACAACAGAACAAAGCATGGATTAATTTCCTGCCAAGACTGGTGCCGAGTAATTTCCAGATATCATCGAGCCATTGGAAGGAGTCAAACCAATAGTAAGTCAAACCAATAGTACCCCTGCAGATGTTAGATCAATGATTTGAATCACTTTGTTAGCTGAAGGACACTGTTCTCATTGGCATCTTCGTTCAACAAACTCAAGGAAGATCTCAAATTCACAAGTGCCAATCGGATAACCACATATATCCTGCACATTTTTACAATTTGTAACCAACCTCAAATGTTCATATAGATATATCAATGATTTGCACTAAGAAACGAAAAATGATCAGCTTATCAGTACTTCATATCTGCTGTCAAAGATCAATATGCAAGTCCCACAGAAACTACTGCAACCACTGGGAATAAATGAAATTTGAAACTGGTCCACTTGAATCGCAATCACTTATCTGACCATATCAGAGTATGGTGTGTTCATAACTACACATGGCCCATTTGCCTTTTAAAAAACGCATGCACATAATATACATTCTAAATGAATTTTTGCAATTCCAATTTCAATCAAGATTGCCTGAACTGGAATATTCTAAAGAGACATAAGCTGCAAAAACGTAAGCAGCATGTTGCTCAGAGAACTAATGATAAAGTGAAAAGAATTCATTGAATTTAAGCAGCCAAAAATTCTTTTAGTTCTATCATGAAGCAGCCGTCAGCGGAACAAGGCCAGAGACAGAGATGTACCAAGCTCTCTGGAGAGTTATAACTTTCAACCAGAGAAGTGCTCCTCACCTTCCACAGGTGATCCAAAGCAAAGAAAACACATATCCTGGGCTATCACCACTTCGCCACAAAAAATGAAGGATTTGGGTCCAGCACTGTTGGAATATGATCCGAATTAGTAACGTGAGTCTTGTGGGGACGCCTGGAGGGCCCACGGTTCGGTCATGTTTATTAGCGGATTTGTTTCCGTATTTGACAGCAGTCAGTCCGTCCTATAAATACATCTTGTAAGCCGCACGGAAAGAGTTGACGACTCATTGTATTTCCTGCGTTTTCTAAACTCTCCTCATATAGTGAAGATCGCCGGTTGGCGCCCGTGGTTTTTTCCCGCAAGGGTTTTCCACGTAAAAATCGTTGTCTCGTGTTCGATCTTGATTGCATTACTTGTAACAAGTGGTATCAGAGCAAGACACAAGATTAAAAAAAAATTAGGGTTTCAATCCTGTTTGTGCGCCGCCGCCAAGTTCCGTCGCGTGGTTGTCAGTGCAAAACTGGTCCACGCGATTTCCGTCCGCCGGCCAAGTTCGTTTCGAAGTCGGCGTATTGACCTGCATCTATAAAAGTTGCTAGTTTCTTGGTTGTCGTCGCTGAGTTTCAAAGTGCTGTGTTCGTCATCGTGGAGAAATTTTCCGCTGTGCTGCTGCCGATCTGTCGTCTTGGGCGGTGGTAATTAACGCCGCCGCTGCTGTCCTATCAAGAGGAGACCAATCCATCTGCTGCCGCTCTACAAGTTCAGCTTGCTGTGTTCACGCGGATCGAAGCCAAGGCTGTTTCCCGTTCGTGTGAGGTGAAAGTAAAATTGGTGATTTTTTTTTTGCTACGTGCACACAGAAAGAGTACCAGAGGATTTCTTTTGCAACTATTTTTTGCTATTCGTACACATCAGGTGTACCAGGCTGCAGGTTCTGCTAGGGTTACACCTATATTTCTGCAGATTATTATTCTTCTGGTTATTGCTATTATTGATTCACCATGTCTTCAGTGAAATATGATATTCCTCAACTGGATCGTGATACGAGGTTCGCTCTATGGCAAGTCAAGATGCGAGCAATTCTTACGCAGGCTGATGTTGATGATGCTCTTGATAAATTCGGTAACAAAGATTCCAAATCTTGGACCGATGATGAGAAAAGGAAAGATCGTAAGGCCTTGACCCAAATTCAGCTTCATCTTTCAAATAATATTTTGCAAGATTGTCTGCAGGAGAAAACTGCAGCTGCTCTATGGCTCAAATTGGAGTCAATTTGCATGTCTAAAGATTTGACAAGCAAGATGCACATGAAGATGAAGTTATATTCGCACAAGTTGCAAGAGGGTGGTTCTGTTATTAACCATCTGACGGTCTTCAAGGAGATCGTTTCTGACCTACAGGCTATGGAGGTAGAATATGATGATGAGGATTTGGGTCTAATTCTTTTGTGCTCTTTGCCTAGTTCTTTTTCAAACTTCAGAGATACATTATTATATAGCCATGATACACTAACTCTTGATGAGGTTTGTGAGGCGTTGCATGCTAAGGAAAAGATGAAATTGATGGTGTCTTCTGAAGGTTCTGCTTCCAAAGGAGAAGCGTTGTCTGTTCGTGGGAGGACAGAAAATAAATCAAACAATGGCAATAGAGGCAAAAGTTCTAATCGTTACAAAGGCCGATCGAAGTCTCGAGGTAGAGATGAAAAATTCTGCAAGTATTGCAAGAAGAATAATCATTTTATTGAGGATTGTTTGAAATTGAAGAATAAAGAGAAGAGAACTGGCACATATAGAGAGAAAGGTAAACCCAATGATGAAGGTAATGCTTCTGTTGCCTCTAAGGCAGATTATTCCGATGGTGATTCGCTTGTTGCTTTTGCTGGATGTGCTAATAGTGATGATGAATGGATTCTTGATTCCGCTGCTTCATTTCATATATGCTCTAAAAGAGATTGGTTTGTCACCTATGATTCTCTCCAAGGTGGAGGTTCTGTTAGATTGGGTGATAATAGTCCACTTAAAATTGTTGGTAAAGGATCTATTCAGATTAAGATGCATGATGGCATTGTCAGAACATTGGCTGACGTGAGGCATATTCCTAGCATGAGCAAGAATCTTATTTCTCTCAGTACTCTTGATGCTAAAGGGTACAAGTACTCCGGTGCAAATGGAGTTTTAAAGGTGTCTAAAGGTTCTCTTATTGTGATGAAAGGTGAATTGAAATCTCCCAATTTGTACCGTCTTCGTGGTACTACAATTACAGGTGATGCCGCTGTAATTTCCAATTCATCCTCTAATTCTGATGCTACTGATCTTTGGCATAAGCGTCTTGGACATATGAGTGAACAAGGCTTGCATGAATTGTGCAAGAGAGGACTTCTTGATGAACATAGCATCAGTAAGTTGAAGTTTTGTGAGCATTGTGTGTTTGGCAAACACAAGAGGGTGTCATTTAATATCTCTACTCATAAAAGTAAAGGTATTCTTGATTATGTGCATTCTGATTTATGGGGACCATCTCGCAAGCATTCTTTTGGTGGTTCTCGTTATATGTTGACAATCATTGATGATTATTCTCGTAAGGTATGGCCTTATTTCTTGAAGTATAAATCAGATGCATTTTCAGCATTTAAAGAGTGGAAGGTTATGATTGAAAATCAAACTGAAAAGAAAGTTAAAAAGCTTCGCACTGATAATGGGATGGAATTCTGTTCTAATGAATTTAATGCATATTGCAAGTCTCAAGGCATTGTTAGGCACTACACTATTCCTTATACGCCTCAACAGAATGGTGTAGCTGAGCGTATGAACAGAACTATCATCTCCAGAGCCCGTTGCATGTTGTCAAATTCGGGTTTGAATAGACGTTTTTGGGCTGAAGCTGCTTCCACTGCTTGCTATCTTATTAATCGTTCACCCTCTATTCCTCTTGATAAGAAAACTCCAATTGAGGTATGGTCTGGTTCTCCAGCTGATTATTCACAATTGAGAGTTTTTGGTTGTACTGCTTATGTTCATGTTAATAATGGTAAATTGGAGCCTAGAGCTGTTAAATGCATTTTTATTGGTTATCAATCTGGTGTTAAAGGTTATAAATTGTGGAATCCCCAGACTCAGAAGGTTATGCTTAGCAGGAATGTTATATTTAATGAGACTGTTATGTTTGTTGATAATCCTTCTGTTAATGCTCCTATTGAGAGAGAGAAAATAAGTGTGCAGGTGGAGCACTTAATTGATTCACCAGATATTGATAATGTTGCTGAGCAAGATGCACCTATTGCTGAAATTTCTCCAATTGTTGATGATTCTTCTGCTGTTGAGCATTCTTTTCCAGTTGTGCAGTCTCCACAACATTCTATTGCTGCTAATAGGCCTAGAAGGCAGCCAAAGCCTGTTAAAAGGTATATTGAAGAATGCAATGTTGCTTATGCTATGAGTGTTGCAGAAGAGATTGAAGGTAATTCAGAACCTTCTAATTATTCTGAGGCTATTACTTCTTTTGATCGCAACAATTGGATGACCGCTATGCAAGATGAGATGGAGTCACTTGAAAAGAATGGTACATGGGATTTAGTGAAGTTGCCCAAGAATAAAAAGCCTGTCCGTTGCAAATGGATTTATAAAAGAAAAGAGGGTCTTTCTCCTAGTGAGCCAGCAAGGTACAAAGCAAGGTTAGTTGCTAAAGGCTATAGCCAGATTCCAGGTATTGATTATAATGATGTCTTTTCCCCTGTTGTTAAGCATAGTTCTATTCGCACTTTGCTTAGTATTGTTGCCATGCATGATTATGAACTTGAGCAACTTGATGTTAAAACTGCATTCTTACATGGGGAGTTGGAAGAAGACATTTATATGAACCANTTGGGTCTTGTATGGATGGAAAGGCCTGTTGTACAGTATCTTGAAGCGGTTCTTCAGAGCACCAAATGCCCGCTCGATGGTGACTCTAAGAGAGGAGTGTCTTAAGTTAAACAACTCTCTCATGTCACGAGGGTAGTTTCTTCTACTGTACTCCCTCAAGTGGTATCGACACCCACGGTATGGTGGAAGGAACCCTGGTCTAGCAGCATATCCAGCATCAACAAGATAGAATTTGCCTATGAGATTGAAAAAATTGAGTGTCATCATTATGTCAGTTTTCCATAAAAGCCTTGTGCATCTAAAGTTTGGACACTGCTATTACCTAGGGGGACACTAAGACCATTATCCCGCTCTATGGCATCTGCAAGTATGAGGGCATCGTGTGCAGATCCTTCCCACCCAACAAGTACATATGTAAATCTAAGATCAAAGTCCACCGCAGCCATCACATTCTGTGTAGTGACACCCTTCCTACCCCTAAATGCAGCAGATATTGTAGATGGAACTCGAGCATCAACATGAGTTCCATCTATTGCACCAATGCAGTCCTAATGACCAATTAGACAGATTAGGATTAGATAATGGAAAATATACAATTTGTTCATTTCAGGACAAAAATATTCATGTTCTTACCTTAAAATAAGGGTTGAATCTTGTATTTGATGTAATTTTCAAATGAGTGTGAGATGAAGGTGCTGTGATCATCTCGTGTCGTAGCTCACCAATAGCATACAATACCTCTCTGAAGTATCTACTGACAGTTCCAATTGACCTCCTAAAGGTGGGTTGCAAAGCTCTAAATCTATGGTTATGGCCTACAACAA